>SNQJ01S0059354.1:0-13899 GCA_010110895.2 Picea sitchensis
ACTTGTCTTACTTATACAGAGCACAAAGATTTCAGATCTAGAACTTTTCACTATTCTTACCTTTATCGGAGCACAAAGCTTGCAGATCTTACCTCTTTTCTTCAGATCTGACCTCTTTTCTTGGAACTGAGCTTCATAAGTCAAGCAGAATTATGCGCACTAGGGAAACAGATCTACACACGAAACTTTCTCAGTTTCAGGTTGAATCTTTGCACAAAGCTTCTTCTTCCTTAGTTCCCAGCAATCACAGTTTCAGTCCCGGCAACAGAACCATTTGTTGGTACAGGGGCAGACCCAGGGTTCAATGCTACAACAACGTACCAACAAAACCCTAACTACTGTCCCTTTCAGAAACACTTGCGAATCAGATGGAGTCTCACCCGAGGTAGAGGAAGGGGTGGTTGCAGGTCTCAGATGTATACAACCTTAGCTGGGACATAGATCTATGATTCTAGTATTTAACAGAGCACTCAGCAGTAAACCTTCAACAATATTTAACCAATATCTACTCCGCAGATAAAATAGAGCATCGCGGCATTCACCCAGATCTAATGTATCTAATCACTTAGCATAAGGAATTAGATCATATCGAGCAGATTCAAGCACTAAGAAAGTTCACAGAGGTCAGATCTAGCATCCAAATTCATCATAAGCACAAAGTATAAATAGATCTATCTATCTATCTATGTCAATCATTTAGCAGATAACACATAAGTACACCAACACATCACACAAAGTAGAGAAACACATCATATACATGGTTCACCACCACCCTAGGGCTACATCCACGAACTCTTCTTCTTTATTAGCTTCTTCAATTAGATACATGCACAAACCATGAAAGCCTTACTCCGCATAGGCCAAGAGATCTGCGCACCTCCCTAGATCCTCCTTCCTTGTGTTACAGCACAAAGCCCTTCACAGTCTGTCACAACCACTTGCACTTAGTTTTTCAAGTCTCTCACGGTATGCACAAAGAATTTAAAATCCACACTTGCACTTAGCACAACATCATATAGACGACTCTTCCCCATTTCCTTACATCGCCTAGACATCTACTTATATATTAAAAAATAGGCCTAAGTATGGGTAAACCCATTAGCCGACATTCCCATACCCGTTACATATTTCCAAATCCCAAAAAGGGGCCAAGATCCCACGATCTCTTCTTCGTCTTGCACTCCACCTTCGACAGGCTGTCGAATTACAAAATGGTCAAACTTGACCAAGGATCTCTCAAAACTTGGTCGAGGGCCAGCAGTCATTTAACAGACCAGGAAGTTTGTCTTCTTTATGATCTTTGCTCACAGTAAGAAGAAGGTCTCTACCACATCTGTGGCCTATACACAGAGCCTCTCTTTGCAGTAGAATAAAGTGGATAGGATCGTGGAATAATACATAGACATATTCTCCTCACCCACTAGGGTACCAACTCACTATCAAGTCAAGCATCCAATTGATCTGACCCACAGTGCACCTCTACCTAATGGACCAATATATCACCGATCACTGATGGAAAATGATGAAATCAGGCACATCATACCCAACGCCTCCCCTTGCGAAAGCTTGATTGTACTAGTGTAGAAGAAGGACGGGACTTGGCGACTCTGCATTGATTACAAAGCCTTAAACAAAATCACAGACATGAACCGATACCCAATTCCCAGGATTGATGAACTTCTTGACCAAGTCAGGGGGAAAAAGTTATTCATAAAGATTGACCTAAAGTCCAGTTATCACCAGTTTCCCATCGAACCAACTAATGTATGGAAGACAACATTTAAATCTAAATAAGGTCTCTTCGAATGGTTGGTCATGCCCTTTGTCTTAACAAATGCACCAGCCACTTTCAAGAGGTTGATGGATGATGTATTGATACCCTTCACAAACTCTTTTGTGGTGGTATATTTGGATGACATCCTCATCCTCAACAGAACTTGGGAGGAGCACATGCGGCATATTCAATAAGTTTTAAGAACTCTACAGCAGCACAATCTATATGCCAACTTCGAAAAATACCCTTTTGGCATGAAAATGGTCCAATACTTGGGATACATTGTTGATGAGCATGGGGAACATGTTGATCCAGCTAAGATATAAGTCATCCATGACTAACCAGCCCTGACCACACTAACCAAGCTTCGGAGCTTCTTGGGACTGACCAACTTCTACTGAAAGTTCGTGTTGAGATTCTCCCATATTGCATGGGCCCTCAGCCAGGTGACCAAGGGTGGTGGCAGGGAAAATTTCATGTGGGGGAAGGAACAACGACGAGAATTTGTTGATCTGAAGCATCATTCTTTCACCTATTCTCAGCTCCAGTACTCTCCTTTCTCGATCTGCAGAAATTATTCGAGATTGAGACTGATGCATCTGACATGTTGTAGGCGCAATTCTCACTCAGAATGGTCATCTAGTGGAATACCATAGTGAGACACTCTCAGATACTTTCCGTAAATACCCCACCTATGACAAGGAAATTTATTCCATCCTACAAGCCTGTCGTCAATGGAAACATTACATTTTGGGAAAGGAGACGATCATCCACACTGATCACAAGCCTTTGCAGTTCATACAGACACAGGGGAAATTGCAGAAAGACCACCATCAAAAGTGGTCCACCTACTTGCAAAAGTTCCATCTCAACATCAAGTATAAGACAAGGATCTCAAATCCTGTCATTGACTGCCTCAGTTGACCTCACATGGCTTCCCTCACCATTGTGATCCATTCCTATGGACATGAGGCATCTGAATGGCCTCAACTTTATCAGCAAGATCCAGACTTCGCCACCACCTATCATCTCTTGGGTACATGCATGACTATCAACAATTTTCACATTCAGGACGAACTATTATGCCACCAGCTCTATCTTTGTGTTCCTACAAGCGAGCAGGAAAAGCTGATTTGGGAATCCCACTACAGTTCAATGGAAGGACACTTTGTCATGGAGAAAATTGTGGTCGTTCTTCAAAAAACAATTTATTCGCCAAAACTTTGACAGGACGTCAGCAAGTATATCATATCTTACACTTCTTATGTCATTTCCAAGCCATACATCGAGAAGCAAGTCTTATACACCCCTCTTCCTACTCCTAATAATTCTTGGAAATCCATCTCAATGGATTACATGTCCAGCCTTCCATCCACCAAGGAAAGAAATGATTGGGTATTTATGGTCATTGATTTGTTTTTGAAGATGGCCATCCTCATAGCCTACAAGAAGAATATCACAACGGTCGATACTGCCAAGATATTCTTCGAACGAGTGTGGGTCCATTTTGGGATACCACAGACCATCATCTCTGATCGGGACAACAGGTTCCTCAACACATTTTGGTCGAGTCTATGGTAACTGTTGGACACCAAGTTCACTAAATCCACTTCTTTCCACCCCCAAACAGATGTCCCAACAGAGTTTGTCAATCGGGTGATTGTGCACATCCTTCACATGTACAACTCTAAGAATCCATGTACATGGGATGAGAGTCTCCCCTATGTTCAACACAGTTACAACATGGCTCTCCATATATTCACCAGACATAGCCCATTTCAGGTGGGGTTTGGATTCCAACCCTTGGGTCCCATTGATGTTTCACTACCTCTTTCCACCACACAGACAAAATCTTCCCATGTTCAGTCTAAGACCGAAAAGGCCACCAGATTCATTGAGTGGATTTAGCACATACGCCAAAAGGTCTAAGAGATTTTTCATAAATCTAATGATAAGTGCAAGTAGCGCCATGATCAACATAGGGTATAGCATTAGTTTCAGGTTGGAGACAAAGTATGGTTACATTTGCAGAAGGATCATCTCACCGGGCCACATCAGAATCTCCTCCCACTTTGTTATGGGCCTTAGACTATCACCAAGGTTGTGGGTAGCAATTCTTTTGATCTCAACACTCCACCCTTACTTTTCCTACACCCAGTGTTCAATGTGGACCCGATTCAGCCATATTTTCCACCATTATTGGACACCTCACAGATTGCAAAACAAATGACATGAATAGAGTTCAACCCTGACTACATGGAACAAGAATCCATTGATGATATAGTGGACACACAAGTCAAGGGAAATTTCCAGCAAAGGATCCAGCTTTATCGAGTTGTCAAGGCAGGGTAGCTCCTACACCAAGGCAAGTGGCTCACCCGGGGCCAAATCTAGTAGAACTTTCCTCACCTAATTGGGGAACTCAATGCAATGGAGAACATTTCTTCCTAAAGGAGGAGGATTGTTCCAGGTGGATATTGGTGGCCACCCACCTATTCCAGCTAGCTCCTCTTGTCAGTTTTTAGTTCAGCATGTTCTTTTGTACTTCTTTGTAATTGTGGGTTCTACACTTCTATGGTTGTTTGAATCCCTACACATCTTCGATTTGGATATTGGTGGCCTCTCATCTAATCCAACAAGCTTATTTTTTATGTTTTCATGTCATCATATCTTGTTGTACTTACAAGGCTATTTTGGGGCCCTTAACATTATTGTTTTTGCTCTCCATAGTCAAACTATAGATAGAGTTAGATTTTTATGGTGTAGTGTGTAGTACTCAGAAATACCTTTCCAACCGGCTATCATGCACCTAAAACGAAGGTCATATACAAAATTTATGACCCTGGGATGTTGAGGTACCAAATTACCGATAGGGACCCACCTAACTTTTGGTGTTTCACCTTCTAGCGTTAGGTTTTTTGATGTCTAGGGTTTTGGAATTCTTGAGTAATATCAAAAAGGCCTCTGGAGCCTCATTGTCAAGATTCTTCTCGGACATATTTCCGTAGCATCCACATCTCTTATCAGAGATAGATACCACCATTCGAGCAAGTGTTTCAGTTCTGCAGTTTTACAGTTTCAACCTATTTCATTTATTCAATAGAAGATATTGTTCACTGGATATCTGTGTTTTTCTTCATATCTATGTGTTTAAATTTAAGTGGACAAACACTTTTTAGAATATTTGTATAAATAAGGATCATTTCCTTTTCATTTGATCATAACTCTCCCATCTTGGAGAGGATACTTAGCTGAAATTTGTGCCCTACTTCAGCAAGTTCATTCTCTCTCTCTCTCTCTCTCTCTCTCTCTCTCTCTCTCTCTCATTCTATTGTTTTTCATTTCTCTTGTGGCGTAAAGTGGTGCACTACCTCTTGGAGTCTTTTTCTCTTGCTTTGGTGATGAAGTTGCTTGGTAACTAGGGTTTGTCTTTGCATGCTCTTGGAATTGGTAAGAAAATATGCATATTGTTAGTTATTCTTTCTTGTTCCATGGTTGTTATTGGCTATATCCTTGGAGGAATATAAGGGCATATACCCTCCACCAAGTTTTATCAATGTTGTTTGTTGAAAAATCTATTGCAAAGGTTGTTAGGAGGAGTAAAAGGGCTTAAACCCTCCTACATTTTACCTTGTTAGGGTTACTTGCTCAAGGGATTAAAAGGGCTTACACCCCTTGAGAATTAGTAGGCCTAACATAATACAACAAGATTCCATAAACCATTTGGCAAGGCACTAATAATTTATTACATTGGAGAAATAAAATACTTGCATTGGAATGCGTGATTTTTCGAGATATTGAATTTGTTACAGTTGGAATCTTTTCTTAGTGTTATAAGCTTTCTTATTCCCCAAGGGCGTCCTCTTTAGGCCAAGAAATTTTATATTGTTATAAACTTAAAGATATAGCCATTAGGACTGCATAACACTCTCTCTTTTACTTGTTTCACACTTAGCAACTGCTGAACTTTACTTGTAAACGTCTATTATTGTTCTACTACTCATTGCTTATGTTTTTAACGGATTACTTGTTAATTTTTGTGGTTGGATTTTTCCGCTGTATAAAAATAATTCTACAACCACTTGGATGCTATAATAAATTGTTGATAACATCATATAACAACCCTCTAATATCACTGAAGTTTATGCTAAATTATTGAGAACTAATATACGTGTTTTATGCTTCATTTCTCAATAAATATTTGATGTTTTGAGTGGTTAAATATGTAGTAATTAGCTCTATTATGTGTTTATATATACTCTTTCTTAATGTTGTAGTTTTGGACAATGAGCTTAACTTTTTTTCCACTTGATATTTGAGCTTGTACACTATTATATTCTTATGTCTCGGGAAGTTACAACTATCTTCAGTAGGTACCCAAGCACTTGGAAATAATTAACCATCTCTAAGACTTGTTTCCAAGCCATTATCCACTTAGTTGTTTGACCTATAGGGGTATCACGTCCATAAACTCACTTCCATCTCATTTCTCCCTAGGGTCACTCAGGATTCTCCCCTTGTGTAGGATTTATCCTTCACTAAAGTGAGGGGAGGGTTTATCTAAGGTGATAGTGGGTAGACTCTCTCATAGTTATCACCATATCATGGATTGGGTCATGTTTTTCCCAAACTACAGTTTGTGTGATAACAAGTGGTATTGGGTAATTTCCATTCTGAGAAGATTTATTCAAGTTATGGAAGTCAACACACAAATGAATTTCATCGATATTTTTCCTAACTAGAACCAAGTTAGATACCCAAGAAGAGTGTCAAACTTGAAAGATAAGTTTGGAATCCAAAATCTTTTTCAGTTCTTTCTGCATTTGCAGTTCGAGAGAAGGATGTATATTGCATAGTTTCTATTGGAATGGTGCAACATCCTTGTTCATGGATATGGTATGTTGGATGATGAACGTATCATATGTTTTGAGGTCATCGAATACCCACACAAACAGATCCCAAAATGTTCTAAAAATATTGGTGTAAGCTTGTTTCTCTTTTTCAGAATATCCTATACTAAGATTCACATTTTTGCGGTTCTCTTTAGTTCCTAAATTGATCATCTTGTGCCCTAAAGTAGAACTATTAGTCTTAATGTTTGTTTATCCATTGAATTATTTCTGCAAATTAAATAATTTTCTAAATTTAGCACATCTTTAGGCATAGTAAGCACTTTTGTTTAAGAAAACTCTTCTTTGTTGCATTCCAAATTTTCTTGATACTCCTCATAATCTATAGTTGAATATTTAAAAGTCTCCTCATTTGTAATAAATTCAATGGTCTTCTCATCACATTAAAAATCTTCCAATTTGTGATGATTTCTGGAAGAGAATGCCTATAAAGTAGTTCAATTACAAACCTACTCACCTCAAAGCATTCCAATGGAGACAACCTTTTAAGGAAATAGTAGAGAGAGAATCCACCACTAAATTTTTGGAATAAGGTGTTGATGCATGTAGCATCAGACATGTATTTCGACATTGGCGTGTGTCTAGCATGTGGAAGTCGACGAAATACTTCTAAGTGTGAGAATTTACTTTATTTAAAGTAATTAATTAAAGTAAAGTTAATTTATTAATGAGATGAGTTTTATGTAAGTAAAATTCTAAGAGTAGTATGCAAATAATATCCATTGATCTCAAGTTAAATGAGAATTAATATCAGTCATCAATCACTTTGGAGATCAGGGTTAGGTTATAACTCAATCTTATAAAAGAAAGGATAGGTTAAAAGTGAATACACTTTAGTGAGAGATCAATGTCATAACTTTTGGAGAGATGCCAAGGTCAAACATAGTAAAGAAGGACTTTTGCTAGTGTGAAGAGGGTTGAGAGTGTAGAAGAAAATAAGGAATTTTTCTTACACAAGAGTGAGGAGATCTCATTGGTTGGGTGAAGAGATTTCATCTAAGTATTAATGTAGAGAGGGTTGGATCACGAAGGATTGCTATTCAAGATCTTGGAGAAGTGGAGAAGGATTTCCATCTAGAGATCATACATGTTAAGGAGAAGAGAGAGCATAGGCAACTACAAGTGGGTTTTAGTTGATTGAAGCCATGGGAAAGCATAGCGTCATACGAAATTTTTCATATAGTATTTGTGTACATGTACACGGGTACCCGTGGAGACATGTGAATATGCACAGGTGTGACAAATCATAATCGGGTACACCTCGAGAAACGTGTTGGTACAGGGCCGTACAATGACACAAGCATTGTCAGGTTTGTCTGCAGTGTATATTCCCTCAGTGGGAAATTATCCCAGTTACGGGAGCCATTATTTGACCTTAATAAAATAATATAAGTACTATTTTTCCCTCTAGGGATTTTCCATGGGTTTATACCCGAAAATGTTTGTGTCTTGCGTGAAATATTTTTGGTTTCCTTATTTATGCTTTTGTTGCATGTTTAGTCGATTACTCAACTGTGTTTTGATTCAATAAGTGATTTATTTGGAATTAATTGTCAGGTGTTGGGTTGAGGGTAGAAATCAACACAATATCATAGAACATGATCTGAGATGAAGCCAATCTCAAGAATAATTTGGTGTTTGAACAAGAAAGCATAGGTCCATAGTAGTTGTAGGTAAATCTATCAAATATGCAAGGATATCTTTTCAGATCTATAACCAGCAGGAGTAAATAAAAGGAAATACTTTATGGAAACAACAATACTAAAGAAGAACTAAGTTTTTTCAGGTTTACTGAGTTGTACAAGAGTCATAGAAGGGACAAATATGTACATACGCAAGAATATTTGGAGATAGTCACATGTACATGGGATGTAGTGAGCACAAGAATGTACATACACAATATTCAATTATCACAAGTGTATACATACACAGGATGCACTGGTGACAGACGTGTACAGGGTTGTGAAGGACAGTACTGGGGAAGTTTCAACAGAGGATTATCGGATTAGAAATTGGAGATGGAAATTGGATTGTGATTCGAGGATAGGTTGGATGGGGTTTCCAACTAAAGTCCTCGGAAGGAAAGAATCATGTTGGAATTGATGGAGAATAGGATTTGGGGTTTCCAACTAAACTCCTCCAATAAATGTGGCAGAACTAGTCATCCATAATCAGAAGGATGTGAAAGCCAGGCGCATCATTCTAGATGCATTGAAGGATCGTTTGATCCCTCATTTGTCAGGAAATTCAATATCCAGGGACATGTGGGAGGCTTTGAAGGGTTTATTTCAGAGTAAGAATGAGAATCAAAAAATAGTTTTGAGAGAGAAGCTCAAACACACAAAGATTACAAGATCATACATGGTGACAAGTTATCTCACCCAGATCCTAAAGGTTCAAGATGAACTGGTTGCAATTGGGGAGACAGTGGCTGATTTAGATTTGGTTAGGACAATGCTCAAAGAATTTAAGAAGTAGTGGACACTGTTCATCAAAGGAATTGTGGCACGAGAGGCGCTCCCTGATTTTTCAAGGTTTTGGGATGACTTCGTTCAGGAAGAAATTATAGATGAAGATATGAATGGAGTTCATCACAAGGATGATGACAAGATTTCTCTTTCCATTATAGAAAATAAGGGCAAGTTCAAGAATATTTCCAATGCAGAGTTCACCTATCAAGACGTCAAGAAGAAGAACGTGAACAAATTCAAGTGATTTTCATGTCACAATTTTGGGCATTATCCAGGTCAATGTCCGAATAGGAAGAAGGGTGGGAACAAAACACAACCAAAGGTAGTTTCATCAACAAAGACTTAAATGGATAATTTTTTCAATAAGTATGAACTGATGGAGTTATTACTTTTTTCCCAAACTTCCTTGGGAACCATATCAACTAGTGAATTGTTGATAGATAGTGGAGCCACATGTCATATGACAAGAGCACGAGAAGTGTTTGAGAGATTCGTACAGTCTGACTCAGAGATGCATGTGGAACTTGGTATGGGGACCAAGCATGCAGTAAGGGGATCTGGAATAGTGCCATTCTAGATGGAATTAGGAGGCACAATGAGAGTGACAAATTTTCTATGGGTGCCAGAACTCAGGAGGAGTGTGCTCTCAATATTAGTAATTGATAAGAATGTATTTGACCTATCTTTTCAATATGGAAAGGCGTTGATCAAACCCATAGGATATAGCTTAAACACAATTGTTTTTCTTGGAGTTAGAGAGAGAAACATGTATAGGTTAAAGGGCCAACCTATGTGAGTAGTGGAAAGCAACAGAGTGAAAGAGGACAAGGAGTAAGTAGCTTTGAAGGTTAGGTATCTCAGAGGGATCCAAACTTCAGGTTCAGGTGGGAAGGAGAAACCTTCCAAGTCTGTCGAGAAGGAGTCAAGAAGGAGTCATGGTATGAGATGGAAATGCAGGATGCTTATGAGAAGGAGGATTCTCGTAGCATGATCAAAGGGAAGTCTTCGAATATAGGTCCAAGAGAGATGGCATGGATAGCTCCAGTGTCAGAGGGAGCATCCAATCAGATGGATTGGAGAGTATCCATGGTAACACATCTAGTAGAGAATATAGAGCCAACTTCAGGTGGGAGAAGTACCTTCCTCACTAAGAGGGAGTGTTGATGCATGTAGCATAGGATAGGTACTTCCACATTGGCATGTGTATAGCATGTGGAAGTTGTCAAAATCCTTATAAGTGTGAGACTTTACATTAGTTAAAGTAATTAATTAAAGTAAAGTGATTTTATTAATGATTTGATTTTTATTTAAGGAAAATGATAAAAGTAAATAACATGTAAATAATATCCATCAATCTCAAGTAAAGTGAGAAGTAATCTCAGTCATCAATCACTTTGGAGATTAGGGTTAGGTTATAACCCAAACTTATAAAATAAAGTCTAGGGTAAAGGTGAAGACACTTTGGCGAGAGATCAAGGTCATAACTTTGGGGGAGATTCCAAGGTCGAACATAGAAAAGGACTTTTTCTATTGTGAAGAGGGTTGAGAGTGTATAAGAAAAGAGGGATTTTTTCTTACATCGGAGTGAGTATATCACACTAGTTGGGTGAACAGATTTCATCCAAGTATTGATGTAGAGAGGGTTGGATCATGAAGTATTGTGATTCAATATCTTGGATAAGTCAAAGAAGGATTTCCATCTAGAGATCATATACATCAAGGAGAAGAGAGAGCAGAGGCAACAACAAGTGGGTTTCAACTGATTGAAGCCACATGAAAGTGTAGTGTCATATGAAATCCACCGTACAATACTTCTATACATGTACTCAGGCACCAATGGAGACATATGTGTATACATGGGAATGACAAAGTACAGTCGCATACACCTCAGGAAAAGTGATGGTACAGGGTCGCACAACAACACAGACATTCCTAGCTTTGTCCACAGTGTACATTCTCTCAATGGGCCATTATTCATGTTACAAGAGCCCTAATTTGACCTTAATAAACAAATATAAGTACTGGTTTTCCCTCCAAGGTTTTTCTAGGGGTTTATACCCAAAAATATTTGTGTCTTGCATGCAATATGTTTGGTTTCCTTATTTATTATTTTGTTGCATGTTTAGTTGATTACTCAGATGTGCTTTAATTCAATAAGTGATTTATTTGGAATTAAGTACCAGGTGTTGGGTTGAGGGTAGAAATCAACATCATAAACAATATAAATTTTAAAAGAATCAAAGTTATCAATCAATATGTACACTTCTTGTTGATAACTCTTTAAATGTGGAAAGTTACAATGTATGGTATTCTTGATCTTCCTAACAATTATTTATGAATCCCAAACACTTTATTTTTTTTAATTTTCAGGTCTATGGCCTTTTTTAGGTCCTATGCAAGTGCTTCATATGCATATGTGTTGCTAGTATAGTTGAATTCTAACCTACATGAAATAAATTATTCTTTCCCTTAGGATATATAATAAACAACCTACTCTAGTGCCCTCTTAGATTTAGAGCCATAAAAAAATGAAGTCCAAATATCAAGGATATTTTTAAAATATGTTTTATTTATGTCATCTACAATAGAATTTACATTCTTTACATGATTGATGTTTCAACATGCTTATTGAGAGATATATTATGACAAATATAGTTTTGAAAGTTGATTTTCAGGCATATCAAAACTTTGAACGATGAAGTTACCAAAATAGAATCTAAAGCATAATTTCATATGATCAAAAATTCAGAAAATAAGGACTCATTTGACACTTTAGGATTAGTCATGGTATGTTTCATGTATTTATCTTGGTCTATCCTTATCTTGTTTGGGTGTTCATTCCATGGAAGCCATAAGTGTGACTAGTCAGAGGTAAAATACCCTTGTAATTTATGTGACAATTAACTATTAACCAAAATTCCATATGCTTCAAGGATGTCCACTATGATAATATCTATGAATTGATGAAATTTCAAGCTATAGGCTAATTGTATTAAAACATCTTTTAGTTCACCTATAACCTTTACTTGTAATCTATCAAGCTAAATTATGTGCATTGAGTACTTTGGTGATGTAGCATTCAACTTTCTACAAACAAAATAAGACATAACATTTGAATATGATCTTGAATCTACCAAGAAAGTATGTACATTATGATTGGATATTTTGTAGGTCAATAAACATGGTGGAGTTAGGGATTTTGACCTTTTTCTTGAAAGAGCAACATTTATGGTTGCATTATGCAAATTGTTATTTTTTTATTAATGCTTTTTGCAATAGTTGTTGGATGCACATTTGTGTCCTTTAAATCATTTAGTAGTAACTTGCACTATTATGTTATCTTACATACATTGAGAATTGATATTTTTAAGTCCTCAATGGCGTTACACTCCATAGACTCAATGACGTTATACTCCATGGACTCTTGACTACTATTAGAAGGTTTACTAGTGCTATGAATATTTGAGGAAGTCATGGAAATATATGATACATACCAACTCTTCTTTATATTAGGATTTTTAGGGTTAATTCGCTATCATTGTTGCATAGGTCCTTTACTCATAAGGTTATAATCACTTTAAATGGGTAATCCTTTCTCAATTATGTCTTTTTCTTTAACCACATTGAAACCAGAGAGCATATCCAAAATAACCATAGTTGAATCACTTGGTTTCTTCTTGTTTTCTTCATCTATTTATCCCTCCAATGAATCAATGGGTTCTTCTACATGTATGAAACCATCAAGAAACTTTTTTTCCACTATGTTCATGGAATTTATCCATTGAGGACAAGTTTTCTCGTAGTGATTTATTTTATGGTAATTGCAAAAAAATTCCATGGCCACCCCTTCCAAATCAAGATTCAAATTTGTTGGTGGGGGTTGAATAGGTTTAGGAGGATTAGGAGTTTTAAATAAATGTTTGAATGGTCTTTTGAATGGTATTTTATCCAAGAATTCCTTTCGAAAATCACCCCAAATAGTGATTAACACAAATAATAGATAAAAACATTAGGTGGAGAATTCATTCTCAAAAGTGTAGGGGAAGAATATTCACACCATGTCATTATGATTCACATCCATTAACATAATAACTGGAATGAATTTCTTGATGTGATATTCTGAAGGATTGGATAAATCAAGGTCATATTTGGGAAGTAAATGTTCTATATGTTTAGGAATGTTATGAATTTTCCCAAGTAATGCCAAATAATTTTAGGCCAACTAGGGTTAGTTAATATTTTGGTTGTTTTCTTGATTGTTTACCTTAATCAAGAAACTTGAATTAGTATCTGAGTGGCCTGAGTCAGGAATAAAAATTGATTGACTTTCATATTTATCAATATCTAATGGGGTTGTAGAGGGATTAGGGAAATATCTAATGGGGTTGTAGTGGGATTAGGGGTTGGATGAATTATATTGAGAAGTTGTAAGATTTCTTGCAAAGATAACTCAACCAATTCTTCTATAGTGTGAACTAAATTTTGTTCTCTAGTTCTAGTCAATGTTTGTGGGGTGTTTCTTTGTTGAGGAAGTAAATGGGATATACTAAAATAACCAATTTGTCTTGCATAATCTTAGTTAATGCATCTAAATGTGTTTAATTATTCGTTAGATACAAAATAGGGTATATCAGTTGCAATATCTATTCCATGGTTTTCCAAAACTTGAGGTGTGGGATTTTCAAAAGAAGTCTCGAGGTTTAGAAAAACACTTAATGAACATGGGTTGTTAGTATGAATTTTC
>SNQJ01S0059354.1:13909-32305 GCA_010110895.2 Picea sitchensis
AACCCATTTCTGAGCTCTTGAGACTTTCAAACTGTCTCACCTTCCTTCCCTTACCCACCTGGCAGTTTGGGACTTCTCTTATGTCGACCTGGCAGTCTATGAGATCAACCGATCTCATCTCATTTCCCACTTGGAAATTTGAACTTTCAGCACTGCTCCTCTGGTAGTATACGAGACCTTCCTATGATCTCTTTCTATTGCCCACCTGGAAACTTAAAAGTCTATTTTTGCCAACCTGGCAACTTGAAAGTCTATTTCTGCCCACCTGACAGTTTATGAGATCTTTAACTGATCTCACCTCCTCCTCATCACTAAGGTGTCTTCCAAATTATGATTCACATATGTGAATCACTTCTTCCTCTATGTCACTGAGGTCTTCAGTATGCTTCAACCACCTTTTCACTTCTTGTTGCTACTTTCTGCCCAAAAACATTTGAACATGCCATTTTACCTTCCTATTTAGAGGACATTCATACCTCCAGCATACCTCTGCCTCGTGTTGCATCCTTAATGCTAGTTGTTCCATCCTGGCTCTTATCTCATTACACTCCAGATCCATCTCTGGATTTCTTTTCTTCTTGCAGTCTTCTCTTATACCATGTTCATGGCCTTCAATAGCCATTTCCACCTTCTACCTTCCCTCTTAGAAATATTATGGGTCACTCTACATCCGAGAGCATCTCCATCTTCTCTCACATCTCACCTAGCTATTTAAATTTTTATTGTTGTTGTGGGTGTGCAACAACTCTCTCACAGAGCATCAATATTCTTCCTTTCTTCACCTATTGTCTACAGGAAAACCTTCACTTCTGATACCACTTAATGACATCAGATTATCTCCTTTCACTGCTCTCGCCCTTTGCCTTCTATCTGCAAACAAAATAACGACCTTCTCCTCTTTCTCTTTAGCCTGAAATCTACAGAATAAAATCCAAGCTCTGATACCACCTGATGCAACCCCCCTACCCTCCTAGGGTTTTTCAACCTCCTGATCTAGGATATTTCTAAATATTGAGTCGGATCGACTCTTCAGGCTCCTCTTTGAACCCAAATCAACTATTACACGAGCCCATTTTCCTTTTGTGTCCAGGTTCTAACAGATCCCCCTGGTTTCTATGGTCAGGATTCAACCGTTATCAATTTTCCCGTCGATCGACGGTTCACTACAATTTTGGGCCACCAACGTACTCACCTCTTTACAAAAGAGCCCTGTTCCTGCAACCTAAAAATTCTTTCCTGGTCTCTTTTTTATCGTGCTCGTCGATCTCCTACCCCGACGAGATCAATGACTCCAACTCCTTTTGGAATGTGAACTAGCATGTTCATTAAATTCAATTATGTTCTCCGAAATGATTCCCTACCATTGATTTCCCCTCTCGGATCAATGACCCTAATTTACTTAAAGTCTCTGTCTTTCGAAAATCTCAACTTCTCATGGTCTACAAGCTCCGTTTACTAAGCCCCTTTTTTGGATGTGACCTTGTACAACGACCTTACATGACCACACGATTACCTGTTAAAGTTCACACAACTTCACTCTCCGAAAGGCTATGGGATCATCGATCTCCCGATCTTGACGGTGCTTCTAAACTGGCTACTCAGATATGCCCCTTCCAAAATCCACGGATCATATTTTCCTCTCCTAGATTAATGGATATGATCTATTTGCGATTTCGAACTTTGGGTTTTTCAAATCTCAAACTTTGCCTTCCTCCGTACTTCAATCTTCCGTAGCTAACGATCTACTGACACCTGTCCTCCTAAATCAATGACCCTACTCCTATTTCAGGTGTTTGACCTTTCAACACAGATCAACGGTCATGTGACCCCCTTCTCGATCAACAATCAAGATATTCTTCGAGCCTTTAGACCTTTCCCCCTCCGCTTTCTTTCGAAGTTATGGATCTGACACCACGTGTCCACCTTCACATCAACGGTTCTCGTCGATTCGGATTTTTGGGCTTCAGAAATCTCAAATATCAAACCTTTCCTTTTTCCAAATGGATTTTATCCGAATACTGTGATCATATGACGTGTTTCCTCTTCGAATCAACAGTTGTAGTCCCTTTGTGTCTCCAGAATTCAGAATTTTCAACCCTCAACTTTTTTGTCTCCTCGAACTATGCGTATTTTTGTCACGTGTCCACTTGATCTGACAATCGAGGATTTATTGGTGTCTTATGGATTCGGCAATCTCATTTCTCAAAATGAAACCCCACTACAATCTCCTGGAGCTCACGATCTGTGGACAAGTTTCCCCGTTCAAATCGATGTCTCTCGGCTCTTCGGCTATTCGGGCTTTGGGTGTTTCAACATTTAACCTTTGCCTTCCTCTTGATATCACAACTCACCGACACGTATCCTTCTGGATCTAACGGTCCCGATTTTCTTCGGCTCTTTGCACTTCGGGAATCTTAAGTCTCAAGCTTGAGTCCTCCTGAGCTCGCGATATTTGACAGCTCAAATTCACCTGGTCGATACGTCGCTTGACATTCACTTCGGACGATCTAACAGCTCAAGTCCACTTCAGATGATCAAACGATTGAGATTTCACTTCATCTTTTCGGCTCTTCAGGCTTCGAAAACTTCAAGTCTTAAACCTTGATAGGTTCTCTTTCCTATGTGTGCGAAGCGTTAAGGCTCATGCACCTTACACAGATCAGAAAAATGTTGATTCTTGGCACTGTGATCCAACGACCACTATGGCTCCTCCCCCTGAGCTTCTAACTTCTTTCGACTTATAATATTTATCAGTCTTCAAATGTTTCTAACCTTTGCTCCTCCTATGAGTCCTACTCTTGGACCTCATATGTGCTTATGAAAGAGACATTATCTCTCCTAAGCTTGATCTTTTTGAAGATCTTCGATTTCCCACGCACTTCTTGCATTCTCAAGATTTCGATAACTCAAATCGAAGGTTTCTTGAAAAGAAATTATTCTCACCCACCTGGTGTTCCTCTTGCTCGATGCTCACCTTGCAGAGCTCTTACTTACAGAGTGTTCAGTAACTCTGGCTCTTCCCAAACTCAACCCAGAGTTCTTCCTATGCACACTAGCACTCGCTCGATGCCCACTTGGCATATCTCTACATAGTTCTCAGTAACTTTGTTTCTCTTCGAACTCAACATGGAGTTCTTCCTATGCACTCCTTTCACTTCTGCTAATGAAGGTTCCACGGTATCTCTCCTGAGCTTCTCTGAGGTTAAACCTATGTCAATGAAATCCTTTTGGACTATGTGCACTCCTTCACTCAAAACTCAAAGACGAGAAACAATTGAAACTCATACAATACTTCACCAGTTCATACATTCAGAACAAGAATGGAATATAAAAGCATAACGATAAACAAAAATACATAAACCATCATATGCAAGAAAAACTATTTTTCTATTATCTCTTTGTGTCTATACAAATGTTTACAAAAACTGGACTGTAACAGAGTCCCAGTTCTCAAAATCTCTCTACTAGAACTATTCTATCTCCTAATTCTCCTAAATGAAATATAATACAAGATCTCCTTACAAAAGAGGGCTCTACGAGCTTATCCTCTCCACCTAACCTCATCTATTACATTGAAGTTTCATAAATGGCCATCTAGTCTGAATTGAACATAGAGCCATCAACCTATCAGCCATTAAAGGTGACATTATCTTTTGTTTGTTCATAGATATGGATTGTTTTTCACTCCAGCTTACAACATGAATCCGTATAGGCTTATATTTCAAATTTTAAAATGGGAGGGTCGGTGTCTCTCCCTCTCTGAAATGTGCGTTGATGTATGATGGCGCATTGTTGAGGTGGAGCAATGCTCCTGCATCACCGATACTGCCAAGATATTCTTCGAACGAGTGTGGGTCCATTTTGGGATACCATAGACCATCATCTATGACCGGGACAACAGGTTCCTCAACACATTTTGGTCGAGTCTCTAGTCACTGTTGGACACCAAGCTCACTAAATCCACTTCTTTCCACCCCCAAATAGATGTCCCAACAGAGTTCATCAATTGGGTGATTGTACACATCCTGCACATGTACAACTCTAAGAATCCATGTACATGGGATGAGAGTCTCCCCTATGTTCAACACAGTTACAACAGAGCTCTCCATAGCTCCACTAGACATAGCCCATTTCAGGTGGGGCTGGGATTCTAACCCTTGTGTCCCATTGATGTTGCACTAACTCTTTCCACCACATAGACAGACTCTTCCAATGTTCAGTCTGAGATAATGAGGCATTGGATTCCTTTATTTATACAAAATGGTAGGTGTTGAACAAGTGTCTCTTCACTGGGTAGGGCCAACTTGTCTTCTTAGTGGTCAAAACCACTTTAATTATCCTATGGGTTTCTTCTCAATTTTCATATTATATTTAGGGTTTGACCAATCCACAAAAGGGGATTTGGTCAATTACAATTCCCGACATGATCAATAAACAAAAGGGGATTGATCTAATGAATAATCAATCAATAATAAATAGAATACTCTTTGCAGTTACAATATTTCAACACTCCCCCTTAACAAGAAGGGTATTCTACAACATCATTTGGGGAGAGAGAGGGCAACAACATCAACAACATCTGGAACACTGATTGGCATATCTATAAATCATCAAAAGTTTTTCTTCATCATCAATATAATCATCCACAACATTGAGTTAGAATGGCATCATCATTATATACATCAACATGGATTATTATAACACTAATACATCATCATCATCAATAACAACACAAGGTTGATACAACATCAACAACAACAACATCACAACAAAAAGGCTGGAGCACCATCAACATCAACACTAGGTTGTTAATATTCAATACGAAGTTGGAATCTCAATAACATCAGCATGAATCAGGAAATCATCAACATGAATTTGGCATCTCAACAACATCAGCACGAATCTGGAAATATTCATCACGAAGCTGGCATCTCAACAACATCATCACAAGGCTAGAAATATTCATCATGAGGCTGGCATACCAACAACATCAACACGAAGCTAAAAATATTCATCAAAAGGCTGACATCACAACAACAACAACATGAAGCTGTAAATCTTCAGCACAAGGCTGGCATCACAACTACTCCCCCTTTCGAGGGAGGTCCTTTCAGACTACACCAATATTATATTGAAAGTGCTCAAAATTTACACGCGATAGAGGCTTGGTCAACACATCTGCAACCTTTTCATCTATTCTAACATACTAGAGCTTTATGCCTCATCTCTGCACCATATCATAGATGTAATGATATCAGATTTCTATGTGTTTTGACTTGTAATGGAACACATGGTTCTCTGTCATCTTAATGCAAATATGGTTATCACATAGAATCATGGTTTCTTCCATCTCCAGATCAAAATATATATCAACAACTTCTAAATACATATGGATTTACAACTAGTGGAACATGCAGCGATGTATTCTTCTTCTTGTGTGTTGGGAGAAATACTTGTTTGCTTCCTACTCTGCCATGAGATCATGGCTAACCCTAGACTGAAACAACATCTTGAAGTTCTCTTTCTATTAGAGATACTTCCAGACCAATCTGAATCAGTATAACCACTCATTCTGAAGTCATGATCTCCATTATAACTAAGACCAAAATATAATGTACCCTTAAGGTACCTCATCACATGTTTTGCAACAACCAGGTGAACACATCTAGGCTCTACCATAAATTGACTCAAGGTGTTCACATCAAAACATATATCTGGCCTATTTTTCATTAGATACATCAACGATCCAATGATCTGTCTATACAACATAGCATCAATCAATTCTGACGAAGTGTCAACCAAGAGCTTTAACATTGTTTCCATGAGTGTATTCATAGATTTGCACTCCAACATATCAAACCTCTTCAGTATTTCAACTGCATAGTTCCCTTGGTTAAGGAAGATCTTCTCTAGACTCTTCCAAACCTCAAGACCTAAGAAATAATGCAATAGGCCAAGTTATTTCATCTCAAATTCTGCAGTGAGCTTCTTCTTACACTCAATGATGATATTTTCTTCTCCAGTTAGAAATACGTTGTCGACATACAACAACAATATAACAAGTTCATCATTCATAACCTTGAAGTAAAGGTTAGAATCTTCTTTACTCTTGGTAAATCCCAAGCTCGTCAGGAAATAGCCAATTCTTCCATACCAAGCTCTAGGAGCTTGTTTCAATCCATACAGAGCTTTCTTCAATCTGCATACATGAGTATTTATGTCTTCAACTTCAAACACTTTATTTTTTCCTATATACACTTCCTCTTATATGACACCATTTAAAAAAAAAAAATCACATCCATCTGGTGTAACTTCCATTTCATCTTAGTTGCAAGGTCTATGATGGTTCTGATTAAAATATATCTAGCTACGGGAGTAAACTCCTCTTCATAGTCAATGCCTTCCTTTTGAGAAAATCCATGAGCAACAAACCTTGCTTTATATTTCTCAACACTTACATCAACAACAGGTTTTATCTTTTATATCCATTTGGAAGATAACACATCCTTGATCTTCAGTCTGGGTACTAATTCCCATACATCATTCTTTATAATGGATTGATATTCTTCTATCATTGCATATATCCATTCTTTATTCTAAATGGCTTCTTCAAATAAATTAGGCTCCTTCTCTAAGAGATCACACATTAAAGACATATAACTAGAGAATGGCTTGGGTTTCTTGACTTATCTCACGGTTCCTTCGGGGGAACCATACTTCTCTCCATATTGAATAAGTTCCCTTGCCTTGGCTGGATTTCTCTTGTGGGAGATCATCATATGGGGAGGTTATTGAGATTCTATTATGTCATGATCTTCTAGAATCTCCTCATCAGGGGAAGTTATGACTTCCCTCACTGGTTCTGCAACTCTGGGAGCCACAGGTTCTTCTTCATATACTTCTTCAAGCTGGAATCTTCTTGATTTATTGAGTGTTTCATCTTCATCAAAGGTTTCATATCTATTGATATCAATATCATGGTAATAATGTATGTATATTATGAAGGCCTTGGAGACCTCATAGTATCCAACAAATATTCTCGTCTTTCCTTAAGAGTCCAACTTGGTTCTCTTCTCTTTTGGAACGTGTACAAATACGCGACAACCAAATATTTTGAGATGGCTTACTTCTGGCTTATTTCCGGAGAACACATCTTCAGGGGTCTTTAACCCAAGTGCATTATGGGGTCTTTAACATATTTTTTCTGTACGTACACTTTTGTTCTTGTTGCTTCTGCCCGTAAGGGCATTGGAAGATATTGGTCATGGATCATGGTCTTCACTACTTCCATTATAGTTTTGTTATTTCTTTCTGCTACACCATTTTGTTGAGGATTGTAGGGAGTGGTGATCTCCCTCTTGATCCCAGAATCTTTAAAAAAGTTTAAAAACTCTTTTGAGGTGTATTCTCCTCCATTATTTGACCTGAGTATATTGATCTTTCTTTCAGAGAGATTCTCTATTAAGGCTTTGAATTCCTTGAATTTACCGAACACTTCATATTTTGATTTCAAAAAGTAAACCCGGGTTTTGCACGAATAGTCATCAATAAAATACACATAGTATACATACCCACTGATGGAGGTTGATGTAATTAGGCCACATACAAATGAGTGAATGAGATCTAGGAATCCTTCTGCTTTGTTGTCTCTCTTCGAGAAAGGGTTCTTGATGTTCTTTCCTTGTGCGCATTCGTTGCACACACCTTCATGTTCAACCTTGAATTATGGTAGACCTATGATTTCCTTTCTTACATATGGTAATTCCTTGTAGTTAATGTGATCTAATATTATATGCCAAAGTTCACATGGATTCTCAATGGAATGAGTCAAGGCTGCTTTTGAGTGACCTTTTAGCTTATACAAGCCACCTTCTTCTTTTCCAATAACAATTGTTTCTTCCATGGTTTTTCCTTTGGTACACATAAGAACTTCTCCATCTATGAAAGAAACTCTAAAGCCTTTCTTATCTAAAGATAATATATAAAGTAAGTTCTTTGTTAAACCTGGTACATATAGTACATCCTTCATCTTCATTGGGTTCCCTGAATCAATTTTGTAATTTGATTATACTACTCCTTTGATAGGGTACTAGTAATTGTCTCCAAGTGTAATGATGCAAGAGCGTCGTTTTCAAGCACATGGAACAAGACCCATTAGTGTATGGGAATATGTACGAGATCTCAACTCTCGTAGTTGCAGTAGACATTTTGAAGTACGCCTTAACTCAGCGCCAGAATAATCTTTTGAGGCATGCTTGAGAAATCGCGAGCGAAGAAGTGGGAGTTTCCACTCCGTCTCTGGAATGCGACTGCACTAAAATAGTCGTAGGATAGGTTGTGATGCAGACAAGTAGCCATGGGAAACCCTAATAGCCCTCTGAAATAAATAGAGGTTTTGTACGCCCAAATGAGGTTGGTTGCAAGGTAGATAGTTGCAAATTAGAGAACTGTAAGTGAGTAGGAGATTTCTAAGTTTTCAGTTTTTTCTATTCATTTACAGTTGTAACCATTTTCACTTATGAATATAACAGAGGAAAATTGACCCAATGTATGGTGTGGACATTTCTTTGCGATTCTCTGTTATTTTGTTTCCATGAATGAGTGAATGAATTTCGTTATGAATAGATGGAACTGTGAATGTTAGGATAAGTTTCAATTGTCTCTCTTATGTCGAGTGGTGCAACGGGTGCACATTGAATGCAAGGAGTGCGTTGATTGAATCTGTTTTGGTTCCAAATCTCATAAGAGATAGCACATAACTTTCCCTTTACAAGGAGTGCAAAGAGACCACTACAAGGTGTGCACAGTCATCCGCAAGAATTTGAACCTTGCGTAAATATCTGGTGCAAGGAGTGCACATATCCGATATTCGACTAAGTGTCGAAGAGACTTTGTAGAAGTCACAGAACAATGAAAGGAGAATGCCAGGAGGAAAAGAGGAGTTTCTCTCTGAGAAATGCTTCATATCTGAGTTATCGAAATCCCTGAAACACAAGGAGTGCACGG
Source organism: Picea sitchensis (assembly GCA_010110895.2). NCBI lineage: Eukaryota > Viridiplantae > Streptophyta > Pinopsida > Pinales > Pinaceae > Picea > Picea sitchensis. The sequence continues at coordinate 22,916 of SNQJ01S0059354.1, forward strand.
GAAATCAAAGTCTTCACAAGACCGATCTAAGGAGGAATAACACTCATCATAAGTGTTAATGAGATCCAAGAAACAGACTCATAGGAAGGAAAAAGGTTGAAGCCTTTGAATCCTTCAAGAATATTCTAAGTCTGAAGAAATTGTAAGCTCAAAGGGAAAGATCTAGACCATCTGATCAGTGTCCAGACAATGAGGAGCAAGCACAGAGGAGGAAATACCTCAACCATTCGATCTAAGTGCAAAGGAATCCTAACCGCCCGATCAAGGTAAAGTGCACAAACGATAAGCTTTGAAAGTACACAGGAGGAGTGGGGTTGAGAAATTATGAAATCATCGGAACCGTCCATCAAGGGGGACACATGGAGAGAGATCAGTGTTTCACTGACTCGTGACTCAAAGAAGTCAAACGCAGAGTTGTAAGAACTTGTGAATCGCAAAATCGTGATTTGGTCTGAGCCGTCGGATCAAGGAGAATCTGGACCATTAGTTGCCCAGGGAAATATCGGGAGTTCATATATCGGGAGAAGAGAGGTGAGAAATCCTCCAACTTCATGAAATGTGAAGTCTCGATAGGAGAAAATGAGATCAAGACCATTGGATCGTGGGGATTTTAGACCACTAATTTAGCACTCCGAAATATCGGTATTTAGGGGTTTCGGAGGTCGAGAGAGTCAGGAGAGTCAAGTGAGTCACATGTGAATACCTGATATGCAAATTCATGACATGCCTTTTGATCAAGTGAGTGGTCACAGTCGTTGTCACGTAAAGGAAAGGGCTTAGCCAGAGAAGAGATAGTGCCCATTTGGCGTTGATATTTGAACAACACTCAGGAGAGGGCTACGGGTCTTATACGACCTACGTATTTGGAGAAAGGACCTATGTAAGTGGGTTTGGGTCTAGTAGAGACCCAGGGACTCAATCAGACTCAATTTCTTTATCAATCCTGGACCGGGAGGTCGCATAGCCCTTAGGAGGGAAGGGGGTTCTGCATCAAGTGGTATCAGTGCATCAGTTTGCTTGCAAACAGAGGGAAAAGGAGAGGAGATAGAAGAACTCAAAGTTGTACTCTATGTGTGATAGACATTCAACACAATCCCACCAAGGAGATGAGTGGAAGAACCTTTATCCAATCGAGATGAAGAAAGGGAGATGTGAGAACTTTGTGAAAGATTAGAAGTGATGGAGGCAACACAGAAACGATCACATGATACTGGAGACATCAACGATGTAGAGAGTGAGGCAGTAGAAGTCGAAGAAGTTGATGGAAAAGATGTTGTCGAAGAATGCTTGCTGAGAGAAGTTGTTAGATTTGGAGGCAGAGCCAAGATAGAGGTCCCAATGTATGAAGGAAATTTAGATGTTGAAGGGCTCCTGGATTGGATAAGATCCATGAACAAAAATTTCAACTATGAAGATGTCGATGAAGAGAGAAAGGTTAAACAGGTTGTCACCCGGCTCAAAGGACATGAAATGTTGTGGTGGGATGAATTGCAGGCTGAGAGGAGGAGCCAAGGAAAATAGAATATAAAGAGTTGGGACATAATGGTAGCCAAGATGAAGGCTAAGTTAATTCCCAAGGATTATCAGATTAATTTGTTCAGGAATATGAAAAACCTGAGACAGAAAGGGATGACAATTAAGGAGTACACAAAGGAGTTCTATAGGTTTGACATCATAACTAGACAAAGGTAGAGAGATGAATAAAAAGTTACCATATATATAAATGGCATGAGATATGAAATCTAGGATGATCTCAGCATGATGTCAGTAAGGACAGTGGAGGATGATTATCATTTTTCACTGAAAGAAGAGGAGAAGTTGGCCAGAAAACAAAGCTAGCGAGGAAGAGGCAAAGGCCCAATCCCAAATAGAGGTAAGGGATTTACCCATGATAAGGCACATAAGTCAAATGACGAGATTGAGAAACCACATTATCACTCGGAAAGAGGAGAAAATTCCCAAGGAAGACAAGGTGGTGGAAGAATTTATTCTAGAGGAAGAGGAAGAAGAGGAGGAGGAGACGTAAGATGTTATGCTTATGGAAAGACAAGCCACATTTCTTGGGAATACCCTGAGAAAAAGAAAGAAGGAGGAGGTGAAGCTCACATTTTAGAAGCACAGAGAAGAGATGTTGAAGCAGAAGGAGTAGAGGATGGGAGATCCCTGATGTTGAGGAAGGTTCTCTTGAAACTAGAGGTAGAAGTTGAAAGGCTAGTGTAGAGGAATAGTCTCTTCAGGACAGCTTGCAAGACTAAAGATAGAGTATGCAAGGTGATAATTGATAGTGGGAGCATTGATAACTTAGTATCCACATAAATGGTGGATAAATTGGAGTTGGAGACAACTTCACATCCCAATCCATACAAAGTCTCATGGTTGCAGAAAGGACACCAGGTAATGGTTACTAAACAATGCTTGGTTGAATTTAAGATAGGAGGATATAGAGATGAAATTATGTGTGATGTAATTCCCATGGATTTATGACATATTTTGTTGGGAATAACATGGCACTTTGACAGGAATGTCATTCATGATGGGAGGAAGAATACATACACCTTGGAGAAGAATGGTAGAACACACATGTTGTTTCCAATAGATGAGAAGAAAGTGAAGGAGGAAGCCAGCACAAGAATACTTCTCATGAGTGGGAAGGAACTCCTGAAAGAAGTCAATGAGGAATAGGATATGCCCTTTTATGTGGTGAGGAAACCCAGAGTTATCCTTACAGGTACTTCGATGGATGATTTTCCTGAAGAGGTTTAGGAAATGTTGGAAAATTTTGCTGACATAGTGGTGGATGAGCTTCCTAACTCATTACCACCCATCAGAAGTATTTGTCACCATATCAACTTGATACCTGGATAAAGTTTGTCTAACAAAGCAACATATAGATTGACACATCGAGAGAATGAGGAAGTGAATAACCAAGTCCAGGAACTGTTAGACAAGGGTTTGGTCAGAGAGAGATTGAGTCCATACGCAGTACCAACTATGTTGAGTCCAAAGAAGGATGGAGGATGGAGAATGTGTATAGACTCAAGGGACATTAACAAGATCACCATCAGGCATAGATTTCCTTTACCAATAATGGATGATTTAATGGACTATTTAAGTGGAGCAAATTTCTTTTCTAAGATAGATTTGAAAAGTGGATATCACCATATTAGAATAAGAGAAGGTGATGAGTGGAAAAAAACCTTTAAGACAAATGAAGGTTTGTATGAGTGGCTTGTTATTCCATTTGGCTTAACAAACGCTTTGAGTACTTTTATGAGGTTGATGAATGAAATATTAAAAGATTTCATTGGCAAGTTTGTGTTTGTGTATCTGGATGATATATTGATCTTTAGCAGGACTAAAGAGGATCATTTGAGGCACCTAACATTAGTGATGAGTAGACTACAGCAGGAGAAGTTGTTGATAAATCTGAAGAAGACCTCTTTTATGAAGACATAACTCATTTACTTGGGTTTTGTGATCTCCTCAAACGAACTAAAGATGGATCATGAGAAGGTGAAAGAAATAAAAGAATGGTCATCACCAAGGATAATGTTTGAAGTAAGAATCTTCCATGGATTAGCGAGCTTCTATAGGAAGTTCATCAGAGACTTCAGTGGAATTTGTGCGCCAATGATGGATACAATGAAGAATAAGAACAAGTATTTCAAATGGACAGAGGAGGTCGAGAGGAGATTCAATATATTGGAGAAAATAACAAAACGACCAATTCTGGTCTTGCCGAATTTTGAAAAGACATTTCAGGTGAGATGTGATGCAAGTGGAGTTGCAATTGGTGCAGTATTGAGCCAGGATAATAGACTTGTTTCCCATTTCAGTGAGAAGATGAATGATACCAAGAGGTAATACTCCACGTATGATAAGGATTTTTATGCCATAATTCAAGCCTTGAATAAGTGGAGACATTACCTTGTCCCACAGGAATTTGTCTTGTATAGCGATAACCAGTCTTTACAATTCATAACCAGAAAGGAAAAATTGAATCAGAGGCATGCAAAATGGGTTGAGTTTATGTAGAATTTTACTTTTTTCATAAAAAATATTGATCGGAATGCTAACAAAGTTTTTGATGCATTAAGCATGATATGCTTGATTCTACAGGAATTTCAAGTGAAGACCTTGGGGTTTGAACACCTTAAGGACATGTATTGTGATGATATAGACTTTAAGGAAGCATACGAAGCATGTGAAAATCTTGTGCTAAGAGACAAAGCCATTGGACAAAGTACATGATTCAAGAGGGATTGTTGTTCAAGGGAAATCAGTTGTGCATACAAAAATCCTCAATGAGGGATAACCTTTTGAAGGAAAAACATAGTGGAGGATTGGGTGGACATTTCAAACATGATAAAACATTTGCACAGTTGAGAAGTTCATACTAATGGCCAGGTATGAGAACATAAGTGATAAAGTTTGTGAACAAATGTAGAATCTGCCAACATGCAAAAGGGAAAAGATAGAACACTGGATTGTATCAACCATTGTCAATACCAGAGAGGCCTTGGGATGTAATAAGCATGGATTTCGTGTTGGGACTACCAAGGACGCAAAGAGGATTTGATTCCATATTTGTGGTGGTGGAAAGATTTTCAAAGATGGCATATTTTATCCCATGCCAGAATACCAGTGATGCAATGCATGTTGCAAACCTGTTTTTCAAGGAAGTTGTAAGACTTCATGGCCTACCCAGAAGCATTGTCTCGGACAGAGACAAAAAATTTGTTGGTCACTTTTGGAGAACATTGTGGAAGAAGTTGGGAACATATTTTTCCTTCATCTCAGCCTATCACCCTCAGACAGATGGGTGGATTGAGGTGGTAAACAGAAATTTGGGAAACTTTTTGAGGAGTTTGGTTACTGAACATCATAATTAGTGGGATCAGATTTTGCAACAAGAAGAATTTGCATACAATGACTCACCAAATAGGAGCACTAGAAAGAGCCCATTCCAAATATTGTATGGAATGAAACCCAGGGGAGTATCTGATTTGAGAGACTTGGAACAGAGTAAGATCAAGAGCGTTGGGGCAGAAGATTTTGTTGCAGAAATGTAGAGGCTCCATAGCCATATTAGAGGACAGTTGCAGATTTCTAACTAGGAGTACAAGCACAGAGTTGATCAACATCGTAGAGAACTTCAATTTGAAGTAGGAGATCAGGTTCTGGCACATCTCAGGAAAGAAAGATTCCCTAGGGAAACATATAACAAGTTAAAAATGAAGAAGATAGGACCATGTAAGATCTTAAGGAAGTTTCATGCAAACKCCTATGAGATTGASTTGCCAGATGATGTGGGCATATCACCCATATTCAATTTTTCAGACCTRTATCCTTACAAGAAAGATGACACATGGGGATTAGAAATTCGAGAGAAGGTMAAATGGGAGAAACAAATTCCTATAGTAGAAAAACCACAGATGGAGAAGATTGTCGATCAGAGGATTGGCAAAAAGACCAGGAGGAAGACCTATTTTGAATATCTGGTCAAGTGGAAGGGACACCCAATAGAATATGCCAGTTGGGAAAATGAAGCTACTATACAGAAGCATGGAAAATCGATGCAGGAGCTCATGGACAAGAGTCCATGAATTTTTTCAAGGGGAGTATGATGCAGGAGCATCATTGTCAAGCATGCGGAGCAAGACCCATCAACATCTAGGAATCTGTATGGGAGCTCAACGTTGGCAGTTGCAGCAGGCATTTTGAAGTACGCCTTAACTCAACGCTAAAATAATGTTTTGAGGCACACTTGAGAAATCACGAATGAATAAGTGGTAGTTTCCACTCCAGCTATGGAATGCGACTACACTAAAATAGGCGTAGGATAGGTTGTGATGTAGACAAGTAGCCAGGGGAAACCCTAAAATCCCTCTGAGATAAATAGAGGTTTTGTACGCCCAAATGAGGATGGTTGTAGGGTAGATAGCTGCAAATTAGAGAACTACAAGTGAGTAGGAGATTTCTAAGTTTTCATTTTTTGTTGTTCATTTACAGTTGTAACCATTTTCACTTATGAATATAACAGAGGAAAATTGACCCAATGTATGGTGTGGAAATTTCTTTGCAATTCTCTGTTATTTTGTTTCCATGAATGAGTGAATGAATTTCGTTATGAATATATGGAACTATGAATGTTAGGATAAGTTTCCATTGTCTCTCTTATATCGAGTGGTGCAAAGGGTGCACATCAAACGCAAGGAGTGCGTTGACGGAATTGTTTCGGTTCCAAAGCTCAAAAGAGATAGCACGAAACTTTCCCTTTGCAAGGAGTGCAAAGAGACTAGTGCAAGGCATGCACAGTCGTCCACAAGAATTGAACCTTGCATAAAGATCTAGTGCAAGGAGTGCACATATCTGAGACTCGACTAAGTGTCAAAGAGAATTTATAGAAGTCGAAGAACCAGTAAAGGAGAACATCGGGAGGACGAGAGGAGTTTCTCTCCAAGAAATCCTTCAAATTTGAGTTATCGAAATCTCTGAAACACAAGGAGTGCACGGGAAATCGAAGTCTTCACAAGACCAAGCTCACAAGGAATAACACTAGTCATAAGTGTTAACGAGATCCAAGAAACGAACTCATGGGAAGGAAAAAGGTCGAAGCCTTTGTATCCTTCAAGAATCTTCTAAGTCTGAAGAAAGTGTAAGCTCAAGGAGAAAGATCTAGATCGTTCGATCAGTGTCCAGACAACGAGGAGAAAGCTTAAAGGAGGAAAGACCTCATCCATTCGGTTTGAGTGCAAAGGAATCATAACCGCTCGATCAAGGTAAAGTGCACTAACGATAAGCTTTGAAAGTACACAGGAGGAGCGGGGTTGCAAAATTCAAAAATCATCGGAACCGTCCATCAAGGGAGACATGTGGTGAGAGATCAGTGTTTCACTAACTCGTGACTCAAAGAAGTCAAAGCCAGAGTTGTAAGAACTCGTAAATTGTGAAAACAGGATTTGGTCTTAGCCATCGGATCAAGGAGAATCTGGATCGTTAGTTTCCCAGGGATATATTGGGCATTTGGATATCGTTATAAGGGAGGTGAGCGGTCCTCCAACTTCATGAAACAAAAGTCCCAATAAGCGAAAAGGACATCAGGATTGTTGGATCACGGGGATTGTGGACCGTTGATTTGGCACTCCAAAATATCGATATTTTGGGGTTTAGGCGGTCGGTAGAGTCGGGTGAATCACATGCGAAGGCCCAATACGTGAATTCGCGATGCACCTTTTGATCAGGCGAGTGGTCACAACGTGGTCACGTAAAGGAAAGGGCTTAGCCAGAAAAGAGCTAGTGCCTGTTTGGCGTTGAGATTTGAACAACACTCAAGAGAGGGTCTTGGGTCTCGTACGACCTGTGTCTTTGGAGAAAGGACTTGTGTAATTGGGTTTGGGTCTAGAAGAGACCTAGGGAGTCAATCAGACTTAGTTTATGGATTGATCCTAGACCTGCAGGTCACGCGGCCCTTAGGAGAGAAGGGGGGTCTGCATCATGTAACTTTTTGGGAAAATTTATTTTCCGTAAGGCAAGAGAGAATGACTCTTTGACCTGTAATGTGCTTGAAAGCACCATCATCTATGAGCCAAGTGTCCTCACTAGGTAACCATGATCCTAAGAGGGAAGAGATTAATACACAATCTTCAATATGTTCTTTTATCATCTTTGTGGTTAGCTCTTCATCTTCAATTGTATGGGCATGGTGCCTCTTGTTTCTCTTCTTGTATTATTCTCTTCTAGTTGGAAAATTCTTAGAAATATGTCCCATATTGTCACAATGGTAACATCGGTAGGATGATAAATCTTTTTCTCTTATTTGACCTTTCAGAAACTTCTGGAATCTCCTTGGAGGGTGAGATTCTTTATGTATAAATTTGTTTGGGGGATGAGACTCCTTATGTTGATGAGTTTCTTTCTGGAAGTAAGACCTCTTCCTTCCTCCTTTAGTATGAGCAGCTAGGGTTTGATATTCATCTCTTGATAGTATTTCTTCTCAGCTAGCTACTCTTTCTTCTTCTTGAACGCATCCTTCCCAAAGATTGTCAATGTGTAGTTTCTCCTTTCTGGCACAAATAGTTTTAATGAATACATCCCAAGTCTTGTGTGACCATTAAGGGTTGTCATTATGAGTTCGTATTCATATAGTGTATCACCAATTTCTTCTATGTATTCCATGAATTGTGATATTCTAGAGAAATACTCTTGAATTGTTTCTCCTTTCTGCATCCTTGTACTTTTGAGTTGAGTTCTCATATTCATCTTCTAGTTGATGTTATTTCCTACATACATCCTGGTTAGGGAATCAAACATTTATTTTGGAGTCTAATTTGAAGCCACTTGAGGAATCAAGTGATCTTTAATATAATCTGCACTGATTCTTTTGGCCCTAATTGTGTCCTTTTGGTGTTTTTCTTTAGTTGCATCATCGATAGGTTCTGGTACATATTCTTTAAAGAATCTTCCTAGTTCATTCTCTTCGAGAATGAGTGAAATCCTATACATCTAGGCACGGAAGTTTTACACAGTTTCTAGCTTATCAACAAGCTTAGTGCTTGTAGACATCTTTACCTGGAACTAGGAAAATGACCAAAAAATGAAAATGCTCATAATTTAATTTTGAACTTACCAGGAGGTGCGCTTGGTTGAGAAGAGTATGCAGGTGAAATTAGATTTCAGAAAATCCAAATTTTACCCCTTAAAACTGTATCAGCAGAATTATGGACTGGTACTTCTCGTACTGGTTTTGGTTTCATGGTTTTCTGGTACTTCTGGTTTTCTGGTACTTTTAGTTTTCTAGTACTAGTCAAAACTACGGTTTGACTCTCCAGAGTATCTTACCACTGAAAAGGTGCACTCAAGGTTCCAAAGTGTTCCCTAGGTTAGGGCGCACTTTTCTAGATGGTTTTTAGGTTGATATTCCTCTTCAACAAAAATCCCTAATTTTCTTGTACGACAACAGTGACATTTTTCTTTATCCAGTGAAAGATGCTCTCTTTAGTTTAGCTCTGAAACCATGTTAAGGTTTTGTTAGCGTCGGAAGTCACTCCTGGATTGCTTGCAGGAGTAGAGCCCGATGCCCATCAGTTTTTATGTCACGGTTTGATAGGTTGGTGATCAAATGGGTAGAGACTTGGGGTGATATCATTCTAACTCAGGGACTGGGCCTGGTACGTAAAGAACAAAGGAGGTTTGGAATCCTAACTTCAGCCAATGGGTTGATTAAAACATGAGCAGGTGGAAGACTTAGTGAGAAAGGTGAGCAAACGACTTTGGGAAACAGGCTTTCGGTCGTTTGCAGAAGAAAGACTCTGAATGCAAGATCCGCTAGGTTCAGGGTCTCAAGGAACTGAGAGGGGGCTTGACTGGATCCTCCAATTCCAAGTCACT
>SNQJ01S0059355.1:11979-23946 GCA_010110895.2 Picea sitchensis
TCAATATAAGACAATTTTTTACTTTTTCAAACATTCATCAACCATAGGATAATAATCACATATGAGATGTATTAACTACATAACATGGAACAAAATATTTATGTGGAAATCCTTTTGGGAAAAAACCACAAAAATTCTCTTTATAATTCTTTTTAGGAACCAACCTACTATTACAAATATTTGTGGGAACCAACCTACTGGAGACACCAATCTCCACTGGTACAAACCATGGTAGGAACTAACCTACTCTTACTGATATTTGTAGACACCAATATACTAGAGACACTAATCCCCACTAGTACAAACCCCGGTAGGCACCATCCTACTCTTATATATCTTCATAGACACCAATCTACTGGAGACACCAATCCCCATTGTTAAGCACTAACTTAGCAAGAGACACCAATCTCTTTGTTTGAGCAACACCAACCTTCAAGTTACAATTTATTCTTTAGTATGTATAACTTCTTCAAAATATGATGACATTCACATTACCTTGATTGAGATTTCTTGCTACTTCCTCCTTCACCAAGTCTAACCAAAATTTGAATTTCCAAATGAAATTTATGGTAACTTTCCCAAAGCTTGTTGTTTTTTGCCTCTTCCTAAGAAAAAACTTGTACAACATGCGACGCATCCAATTTTTCAAATGTGATTATGAATTGATTACCTGAGGTACTTTGGTATGTCTCCTCAGATCCCTAAAAATTTCATAGTATGAAAACGTCCCATAAGAAAAGTTATAGAGAAAATGTCAAGCTAACCTATTTGAAATTGTTTTCAGGACCATTCAAAAACCCCAAATTTGAGAGGGTATATCTCAAAAGGTGTAGTGAACCAAATTCTTAAATTTTTACCTAAGGTACCTCTGTATGTCTCCTTAAATCCTTGAAAATTTCATAATCTGAAAAATACCAGAACATAAGTTATAACAGAAATTCCAAACTGACCTGCTTGAAATCGATTTCAGGACTATTTAGAAACCCTAACTTCCATAGGGAATACCTTAGAAAGTATAGTGAACCAACATCACTAAACTAAAACTGATTTCAAAACTCTCCCCTTTTGGAATGATATCGAATATTTTCTCATACCCTTCTTCAAATGTTATTACATTTTTAACTCTCACACTTTCTCTCAATACTTTGTATTTTTATACTTTATCATAACCCTTCATGAAGGGACACGTTAGTTCAAAAATACATGGCACCCATTAATTAAATAATACTTCCCTTTTTTTCATTTCACTTTTCTAAATAGCATGGGAAAATACATAGGAAAATACCACGGGCTTCCAAACCCATGGGTTTGGAACCACCATTTCACTTTTTACTTTTTCACATGCACCCCTTTTTTTAATATACTTGTAAAACTATATATAAATCAATCTTTGAAATTTTGTGTGTATTTTTAAAGCCATGATATGACATTAATTATAACATTAATCCTTTGAAATCAATAATAATAATTCCAACAATATCTCCCTTTGTCAATGATGGCAATCCTACAATGAAACACATAGTCCACCAGGTATAGAAATAATTCCCCCCCTGTCTACAACTCTCCCCCGTTTACATCAATGGAAAATGGATGCTCCCCCTAATCTTGTGATTCTACTTAATCAATTGGTGTCTATATGAGATTGATATTACTCCCAATTGCATGTACCTTAATTTTTTCTAACTACAAAAAATGCTCAAACATGGTAAAGAAACACTCTTGAAGAAGTATGAACATTATCACCAACAATGAAAGATAACCAGTCTTTGTCAATCCAAGCAGTCTTTGTATCCAACATAAGCAGTAGTACATCTCCAACAACATTCAAACATGGTTCAATCAATCTCAACAAATCCAAGTCGATTCAACAATAAACAATCTAGTCATCAAGAAGACATCAGTCGGGTTCACATATCAACAACTTCAAGTATTCCCCCCTTGAGGGATTATTAAGTAAAAACAATAGTTTTCATTGAAAATTCTAGTTGACAGATCACTAACTCAAATCTCAATCGTTCAATACTCAGTCAAAACTCTAATTGACTATCGTGTCAACTTGATCCTTTCTCGACCACTTCCAAGGGAATCATCACTAAGTAAGAGTAATGTTGCATGAATGTACAGCCAATGATACACAATGATATGATGTCGTCAAACATTTTGTCAAATTATTCCACGACCATCCATCAATCCAACCACAATCTATCTTGGTATTCAACATTGGTCCACAATTATGTCTTTCACGTATCTTTTGAAAAGATTTGAAAGAATAGTTTCCATTCTTTCGATTCTATGGTGAGGATGATGATAGGGAACAAMTTTTTGTGCTGGATGATCCAAGGAATTAGGATTAGGGTCAAGTTCAATTATAGGAGTAGAAAAACCTAACATATCAACAACAATGTCATCTGTAATAACATGCTCAAATTCTGGAAATTGAGGAATAAGTAACTCATCGATATATTTATCACAATATATAGAGGTTGTTCTTATGGAAAACCATTATGAACTCCACTTGCAACAAATAAAACTTCATTTCTTGTAGAAAGGCCAGGTGTAGATAGGGAGACAACATCAACAACATATATAAGATTTTTTCTTCTTGTCTTCATCTCAGGGGTAATAGGAAAAACAATACCATATCCATTCTCTCCAAGTCCTCCTCCATTATAGTCCATCTTGCTTAGTAGTTGGGACCCAATACCTATAGTGTGTTTTTTAAAGTAAGTTGTGTGAGACCACCTTGGTGGAAAACATCTTCTGAATTTTTCCTTGTTGTCCTTGTGAGGAAGGTTAGGTTTTTGTGGGAAATCATTCTCTTTATTCCTATTGTCTTCATCATTCATGGAGCTTTTGAGTACATCATCAACTATATTAGATTTTCCTTCTTTTACTTTCTTCGGTGGCTATGCAGCTTTTGAATGTTCTTTGTTGGTCATCTAACTCTTATCATAACCAAGAATAGTCTTAATGAATGGAGACCTTTGAAAATGGTTGATATCATATAAGGCTTTAATACTCTTTTCAAAATTCAAGCTTTGTAACGACCCTTAATTATTAAGCATAATTAATTTAATAATAATCCTAAAAGATTAACTAAACTGTATTTATATCTTAAAGTAACATTTCTAATTGGATATTATTAAATAATGTTTATGAGGGTTAATGAATGATTTAATTATTTATTTAATTCATTAATTAATTAAGTATTAAATTAATGGTTAATAATAAAAATATAATACTAATTTAAGTTACGTTCTCGTAAAAGGGAAACATAATAATGAATGGGATAAGGCATNGGATAAGGCATTTAAATATGGGATAAGGCATTTAAATAAGGGATAAGGCATTTAATAATAGGATAAGGTCTTTAAGAATGGGATAAGGTGTAATAAAGAGTTAGGTGGGAGTTAATGGAGGAAGGGTGGTGAAGGAGGAATAAGGGAAGTGGAGAAGGATTATAGGGGGGCATTCTACGAGAAGGGGAGAGCTGGGAGGATTGGAGAGAGTGAAATCTACAGTGGAATTTACAGTGCACCGGGGGGGCTGCAGAGGTTTTGGGCTCGGAGGGCTAGGACATCCATTGATGTCCTAGGGCTAGGCGCTACTAGTCGGTAGGGAGGTTGGTTTTGGGGTCTCCTAAGGAGGAGCATCAGGTTCAAGCTAAGGAAGCAAGCGACAACATCAGGTTCAGGTTAGAGTTATGAATCTTTTGAATTAAATTGTTAGTAAATTTTATTTATTGAAATATTAGATTGAATTTGCTAGATTAAGTAATTTTTTTTAAATTTTACAGTAGCGTTGAAAATTAATGGTTTCTTAAACTAATGTAGAGCCATTACAAGCTTCTATTCAACTTAATACTTCTCATCTCCAATTACTTTCTTAACGAAACAATTTCAGATTCTATCTTCTCACAATTTTCTTCCTTTTCCTTCAACTAAAGTCTCACCACTTCTTCCATCATTCTTTCATATTCTAGTTGAACCTTTAGGTTCATGATAGTATTTTATGTTACTTTAAGGGTTTGTGACATTTTGGATTTTGAATCACGATCCTCTTCTTCATATTTCTAAAACTAATCCTTTTGTTTCAAATTATTTTTCCTAAGCTTCTTTATTTCTCTTAAGGAACAAATGAATTATTCTTTAAGATCAAATTCCCCATCTGTTTTGAATTTTTCCTCTTCTTATGAATCCATTATTTATTTCCCTTTATCTTCATCAATATTTGTTTTAATTTCCATAAAGAGAGTTTCTTCTCTATCTCTATCAAAACTATTTTCACTAGTTTCTTCAGACAAAGTCACTAACCCCTTTTGAGTAGAGACGAGCTTCTTCTGCTTATAAGAGTTATTCTTCTTTTCATGCTTGTCCCGTTTGTGGCTATTTCTGTGTTGATAATGTTTATTCCTTGTATTTACGTTATGGTCTTCTCCATCATCACTACTTTCATCCTTTTCATATGGACACGAGGAGCAAAATATCGTACCTTTCCACAATTAAAGCATTTAAAGGGAAACTTACATTTGTATTTTCCAGATCCCTTTTTGAGTTTTCCCACAAAATGTGCTTTCTCTACGTTTGAATCATTGCTAGAACAATCACTTGATTTGTGTTCTTTTTAATTCTCCTTCTTTGAGGATTTGAAAGATGCTTCTTCCTTTGATGGATTTTCTTTCTTTTTCCTCATTTCATAATCCATGTGTAAGAACCTTCAAGAAATTAAGAACAGTGGAGCAACTACAAGGTTATAAAACTTTCATGTGTTAGGATAAGGTAAAATAAATTTCTTTTTATTTTTTTTTCTCCTAAGAAAAATCACATAGACAAAATTTTCAATGACATAACTAAATAACTTACAATACACATATTTATTATTAATATCATCAACCTAAATGAATAAACTATTGCGCAAAACACCCAATCATCTCTGTGAGATCTACACTAGGAATGACACTCACACGGTCTTCCTAAAGGTGCAACAAGGTGTAAAGGTTCGATCAACCTTGACCTTATTTATGGTTATGCATCTAACGTGCTGACATTGTGTGTGAAATCAATAAGTTGGGCATAAGTACTTAACACACTAAGGATTAAGTAATATATTGAACATCATTTCTATAGACATAAGTGTGTCAACTTATTAAGACGATCAAAATTTTATGTTATGTTCAACTCTTATTCTGATCGACAAGAGTAAAAAGACGTCCAAGGATATAATATAATCATTACTAAATAACTAAATTAAAGGATTATTCCTTAAGTTCTCTATTTCGTTGACCCATCTAATTGTACCCATTATATATATCTCACAAACAAGGAGATCTCATACACCAATTTGATGTGGTTTAACCGTAACCTTAAAAATAGATTATTATTATTATTATATATATATAATTTATCCATAAAAATTATATTATATATATACCAATGAAATGATAGTATACATATAATCGTAATTTTTTAAGTTTGGAAAGAAACTGCATCTTACAATAATCAAGTGATAATGGCACAAACGTTAAAGTGGAAAGAAATATCAATTATTACAAGAGACATTCCTTCAATTAGCTTAATATAACATCCCAAATGTAACTCAATACGTAGACCAACCATAATCATAACAGACAAGACATTCAGCTCAAATAGGAGGGACGCCATGTGTTACCATGCACCATCCTGATCTAAAGAAACAATTGTGAGAATCTCCAAACTTGATTTTCCCCTGGCATTGGTAGAGAATAATGACTGAGGAACAATTTAAGAGTCTAAGCTTCTATCTCCACACCCAAGAATGTTTAAAAGTTAACATGGTATCCGTTACTTCTTCTCACAAAAGAATGGTTAAAAATCCCACTTCTTGTGCGGAAGAAAAATTGTCTCCATAGTCTATACTAATCACACTCGAGATATAAAGTGGTCTGAGTTTGATTCGTTGTATACAATTGTTACTATCACTTCAAATACTCAAGTGAGAATACACAACAACAATGACATTACGCAATAGTTCGATCAAGGATAAAATATATATCTTGAATTTGTTTCAAAGTATCATCATAAGGTAAAGGGTCTACATATTAGATACGCATAGACTAACTTTTTTGAGTTTTACTAAGAGATCAAAGTAGTTCCAACTAATCTTTGCTTAATAATTTTTTATAGATTTAATTATAAATATATATTTTTTTCACAACCTACACTAACCCAACAAGAAGAAGTTCTTTATTGATATATCAATGCAGTAAACATAGAATAGATTCAAGAGTAAAACCTCTAAATGAGGAATATTTATACAACATCAATATTTTAAATTAAGACCGAGATCCATCAACCATACTCATATAAGATTTTAATTGCTATCAGAATATATCTAACACAAAAATAATAATTGGAATAGACCATAGCTTAGAATGCTTGAACAAGAATAAAACAAATTATATTCATCATAATTTGTATTGAAAGAATGGCTACAATAGATATAACTTAAGATTATTATGAATTATTAAATTTATATAATTCTGTCAAAAAAAATGCATGAACATTTAAATTATGCAGAGTTATTATATTTTTGACTAGACACAAGCGTTTTGTGTGCAATTAGGCACATAGATTCAGTACATGAATAAGATTGAAATTGAAATTTGTACAAGGATTTTTTATTTAATTAACCCAATGTTAAATACCATAACCAAATGAAATTGATATTTGATGACGTTCTTCAACTTTAATCTTGTGCATGTCCTCCTTCCTTTCACTTGCTAACCCAAATACTTTACCTGTACCTCCCAACTGCTAGAGGTACTCTTCTTCCCCCTTATCCCCTCGAGCCACAAAAGGGCCACACACAGAAAACTAGATATCAACTAGCTCAACCTTTTTCTCGTAAGGAGAGGCTTCCATCTCTTGCACAAACTTGCATCCCAACTCACACAAGTAAACTCAGTCAAGAAATTTTTTGACAACATTTCACTCATCCAACAATACGGTAATTTCCTCTTCCTCTCCATTCTTTTTATAAGAAAAATCACTTCAACACTTGTCCTCTCATGCAAAATTATCTAAGTTTTAATAATTTAGTTGGAGATTATTCACCCCCAACACATGTCACACTTTCCCCAAGTTGCAAATGTTTAATCCCTTTTAATTTAAATAATTATGCATTTTCCCTCACACTCTTCAATTGTTCCTAGAGTTTCTCCTGGTTGTCCCTTAGTTCCCCAATTTCTCTTTTATTGTGTCTCCCAACTAATTTACACTTGGATTTTGATTAGGATTCTTCTTCTATTGAGGATTTTGAGTCTAGATTTACTTAGGATTCTAACTCCATGTGGATTGCCCAATCTCTCATGGGTTAATTTCTTTTAGTTTTAAATTTTGTTTTATTAATTTCATGCACATAGTGTGCACATGTCTTAAATTATTCCCCCCTCTCTAGATTTTAATTAGTCTAATCTCCCTTAGACTCATTTCTATCATTTCTAGAATTTTACTAAGCATAACAAATAAACTTAGATTTTACTGTGTTCCATTTCAAATTTAATATATAAAATTATATAAATTCAATTATGTTTTCTTTCAGTTCTAATTAATTGTTTATTCTTTATTCTAACAAGTCTAATTTTTCATTTTATTTTCTAGGGTCTTTTGGATTTTTATTGACTCACAATTTATTCATGCGACGTGCCCTTCAAGATGCACCACCATACTCCAAGGGTGCCACTCACTGTTGACTTAGTTTGAAAGTTTTCTGATGCTTGGAGTCAATACTCCACTTTCCGACCTTGTGTGAGACTTAGGGATTACTGAGGAATAAGGAATCCTCCTTATTGCACGCTCCTCAGAAATATTCGTGAGTGATTGTCTTAGTCTGCCTTCACGCATTGTGAACCTATCAGAACAAGGTATTCGTTAACCTTCAGTTAAGGTCATGAGGGGAGTGCTAGTAGGCTGTGATAGGGACACCGCCACACCTCTCCCTCATCCATCTAATATATTTGCATGACCCCTTTACTCCATATGCGATTTGGATTAGAAAGCATCACCATACCTATATCCATTGAGAAAGATAATATCAATAACCCATATATATAAAATCCATAACTCAAATCATCATATAACATATGCTTAATAAATCAAGTACTCATGAAATAAAGTCAATAGTCCACTCCCTGACTCAATTCCGATTCCAAGGGAGTCTGTCGATGTCATTTTCATCCTCCTCATGCCATGCTTCTTACACACTCAGGAAACCTCATCACAATACCTATCAATGATATACTTCAATATAAATAACATATCAATTTTAATACTCAATCATAGCATAAACATATTAACCAAACTGATAATCATAATGTACCATGTTTTTAAACTAGATCATTTGCTTGCAAGTGTCCTCAAAGAATAAGTCAATGTATGAAAAGTGATTTGTGGAATTGGATGTTACACCATGCAATTCATCCATTGTCAATTTATCAAGATCCTTCATTTCTTCAATAATGAAAACTTTGACATCAAATCTTAAGGGGAGTGACCTTAACATGTTTTGTACAATCATTGTTTTTTCAACCATTTCACCAAGTCCTTTGATGGTGTTGAAAATTTCATCCACACAGAGGAGATAAGATGCAACATTTTCTTCATCTTTCATTTTCAGACTCTTGAACTGTGTTCTATGAATTTTGAGATTTTCCTTCTTAACCTTGTCATTAAATCCATAGATATTTTAAATATTTTCCCAAATATCTTTTTTCGATTTACAATGCATCACCTTGTCGAACTTGAATTCTGATAGACCGCACAAAATGACATTCATGGTTTTCGCATTTTTTTCACTAGGATTATTCCTGAATGCATCTGTTGGTGGGGTTGTTGGGGATATAACCAATCATGATTGATTTCCAAATATCAAAACCAAGATCCATTAAATAGGTTCGCATCCTTATGCTCCAAAATTAATAGTTTGTTTTGTCAAACAACAAAGCCTTCTTTGTGGAGAAACCATATTGAATGACTATGTGTGCTCCTGATATCTACCTTCTAGTGGTTAGACTATTTTTGAAGGAATACCTTCTGATAGATATTTTTGATCACAAAATTATATTAATTTGGGGGGGCGGGGGTGAATTAGTATAAGACATTTTTTTACTTTTTCCAACATTCATCAACCATAGGAAAACAATCACATATGAGATCCATTAACTGTAGACCATGGAACACAATATTTACGTGGAAACCCTTTCAAGAGAAAACCACAAAAATTCTCTTTATAGTTCTTCGTAGGAACCCACCTACTATCACAAATATTTGTACGAACCAACCTACTAGAGACACAAAGCCCCACTAGTACATATCCTGGTAGCTGGCACTAAACTACTCTTATAGATATTTGTAGACACCAATATACTGGAGACACCAATTCCCACTAGTACAAACCTTGTTAGACACCAACCTACTCTTACAGATATTCATAGAAACCAATCTACTTGAGACACCAATCCCCACCGCTAAGCACCAAATTAGAAAAGGGACACCAATCTCTTTGTTTGAGTGACACCGACCTTCAAGTTACAATTTATTCTTTATTACATATAACTTCTTCAAGATATGATAACATTCACATTACCTTCACCGAGTCTTCTTTCTACTTCTTCCTTCACTAAGTCTAACCAAAATTTGAATTTCCAAATGACATCTACGATAGGTAATCTTGTTGTTTTTTCCATCTTCCAAAGAATCAACTTTTACAACATGCCACGTATCCAATTCTGCAAATCTTATTCCAAAATTTTTCTTGAGGTACTTCGGTATGTCTCCTCATATCCTTGAAGAGTTCATAGTCTGAAAAATCCTAGAAGAGAAGTTATAGAGAAAATATCAAGCTAACTTGTTTAAAATTGATTTCACTACCATTCAAAAACCCTAAATTCACAGGGTATATATCTGAATCCATAGAGAACTAAAGTATGAAATGTTTACATGTCGTACTTTTGTATGTCTCCTTAGATCCTTGAAAATTTCATAGTATGAAAATTCCCAGAAAAGAAGTTATAGAGAAAATGCTAAACTAGCCCAATTGAAATTGATTTCAGGACTATTTAGAAACCCTAACTACAATAAGTCATATCTAAAAAAGTGTAGTTAATCAACATCTTAACTTTTAACCACATGTACCTAGATATCTCGCTTTTGTCTCACGAAAATTACATGGTTTGAAACATCCTAGAAAATAAGTTAAAGAAAAACTTCCAAACTGACCCGCTTGAAACTGATTTCAGGAGCATTCAGGAACCCTAACTTCCATAGGGCATATCTCAGAAAGCATAGCGAACCAAAATATGAAATTTTAACCACATGTACCTAGATATCTCACCTCCATCTCCTCACAATTTCATGCTCTGAAATGTCCCAAAAAATAAGTTATAGCGAAAATTCCAAAATAACCTGAAATTGATTTCAGAACTCTCCTCTTTTGGAATGATATCCAATCTTTGCTCATGCAATTCTTGAAATTTTATTACATTTTCACCCACAAACTTTCTCTTTTTATTTTTTATCATAACCCTTTATGAAGGGACATGCTAATTCAAAAAGACATGACACACATTAATTAAATAATTAATTCCCTTTTTAAAATTTCACTCTTACAAATACCATGGGATAATACATCAGAAAATACCATGGGTTTCCAAACCCATGGGTTTGAAACCACCATTTCACTTTTTACCTTTTCACGTACACCGATTTTTTTAATAGACTTGTAAACCTATATATAAATCAATCTTTTAAATGTTGTGTGTATTTGTAGATCCGTAATATGAAATTAATAAGAACATTAATTCTTTGTCATCAATGACAATAATTCCAACATCCTTGTGTATACTCCCCACAATTAATATAGCTATACTCCACAATAATGATGCTATAATCCATTGTTCTCCTAAATATTTTTACAAAGTTCATTTACGTGGTTCAATTCTTTCTAAATATGTTTGCATCCTTCCATCATTTTCTTCCATTCCTCTTGAATTTGTCTCAACATGGACATTCTTTAGGTCTGCTAGGGTTTGGGGTAACGATTTACAAGGGTTGTAGCACTCTAAATATTGGTCGAAAGTATATCATATAATATACCAAATCAAATCATGATAAATTCTTTATCAAATGGAATTGGTGTAGTGACAAACTTGGCTCTCTATAAAATATATGCTCTACAATATATTTGGTTGTCACTAAAGAAGCCCTAAAACAACATATTTCAGATTGCAATATCTCATTTGTATAAACTCTTATTTGTATGATTTTTATTTTTATTTTTATTTTCTGAAATCAGATATTCTTGTGAGGAGAATAGATATATTTAGTTATTTTCTAAACATTATATAGAAAAATGCTAAAAATCTGATCTAAGTGTCATGGCTCCCAATCTACAAAAAAAGAAGTGGAAAACTTTTTCGCAATTGTTCCTTGGAAATTACTCTGATTCCACTTGTTGTATACCTTAATAGATCCCAAATATAAAATATAGAAATAAACTTGAGAATAACACGATATATCCACCAAATGTAGAATAAGAGAAATAAAACAGGAGAATGAACACAAGAACATAGGTAAAACCCGTAAGGTAGATTAACACCATTAATTATTCTTATGGAAATAATCACTCCACAATACATGATTACTACAATATATTAGTTCAACATCTAACACATATCATTACAATGATACTTGTGTGTTTATCACTCCTTATGAGTATCCCTATGGCTCTATTCCAACTACCTCTTATTGTAATATTATTTCCTCTAAATAGATAGTGGGCCTATTCAATGATTATGGCCACATTGTATTCATTATCCGCTTGGGTACTTCTATAGGTACCCTATATTATCCTCCCTAGGTACATTACAATAGTCATTAGCAACATCAAGCAAAAGCAAATGTTTTACACACAACAAAACATGAAGAGGAAAGA
>SNQJ01S0059355.1:34244-51120 GCA_010110895.2 Picea sitchensis
ATGCATTCTCATCAAGGAAAATACATATTATATTACATCAATCATCAATCAATCAATCCTTTGACATCAATCAATCACTTGACATCAATCAATGACATCAATCAATCAAACCATTGGCATCAATGACAACATGATCCAACACTTCCCAACCCAAGAAATGTAACCCTTCACTGATAACAGTACATTTGGAATTCCATTCATTTTTTAGCATCTCTCTGGCATTGGTAACTAGGAATATCTCAATTGGGAACTCAAGGGAACTTGTTGCTAGGAAAACTACCAGCAAAAACAATAGAAAACACTTGTTGTTATAGTGAAACTCACATAGGAGTTCACTCTTTAGGCTTGACAACTTGACACTTTAGTCTTTAGCTCCAATATGCTCCAAAAACGCTCCATCATGCTCTAGAATTCACCCTCGATGGATGATCCCACTCCAAGTTGTCTTTCCTTTCTCTCTACTTGCCGCTCATGCATAAAAACTAAATGTGTAAGACTGTTGTATCTACCCATACAAATTTATCTTATTTGGCTTCCTTTCTTGACTCACACACTTCCCCAAGAGGATTGTGCTCAACCCACATGCTCCCAATAAATATGGGATGTGACTTCTCATACCCACCCTGTTACATGCATTCAATGATTGGCTTTGGGAACACTCAATCAGAAATTAGCAGGTTCATATACCAATATCAAATTTAAGAAAATGGGTTGAATTAATATACATGGGTAATTCCCCCTTGTACCCCTCTTACACATTCTCTTAGACCGTTTCCTCTCTTGTGGATTAATTCAACCACCATATCTGTCAATGTTTTCTTAGCAGCTGGCATCAAATTTTATTATTAAAACTTAGAAATACATTTTGGCATATATATCACTTGGTTGTATCCAGTCATTATATCTACATTAATCATTAATTAACTAGAGATTATAGTGGGGATGTTACATCAACATTAGGAATTGTGAGAGTCAACTTGCATGGAGAAAAGGAAATTTGAATGGGTATTGTGGGAAATTTTTATAGCTAGGGAAAAGGGAGAGAAAGGGAGCTTGAGTGCTGGATCTTGAAGGAAGCCATAGTGGGCATGTAAGAAAACTTGTTAGAGATATAATTTCATGGATAATTAGGTTGTAGGCATATGAGTAAGTTTTTGTGAAAGAAAGTGATAAATGATCAAGTGAGTTTCTTCTATAAGAATTTATGTTCAATTATAAATTCTTGGAGTCCCCAATAGAGATATTTCCTCCCCAACTTGTGCTGGAGCCCTAAAGGGAAGTGGGATATCCTAAGAGACTGTATGGTAGAGAAGGGGATCCCATTACTTAGGTTTTTCAAGTTTATTGGAAGAAAAGTTGGTGGATTGGAATGGATGTAGCAATTAGATTATTATGAGGGGGACAATAACTAGCCTTAGGAACTGCCTTCTTCTTGTGGATTCATAGCCCCAACTTGGGGGTGAATTGCTACTAAGAGAATTGGAGTAGTGAATTTATGGTTGGGTTGAATGTTATTTGTTTGAAATCAATTGTGCATATGTTAATAAGATAAGTTCTCTTATCTCACTTCTAATTTTATAGTTTTAATAATGTGATTAATTGTTTTGTATCCTTGTTGCAATTTACTAGGTATTTTATGATGTTGTGTATGCATAAATATAATTGCATTCATGGAATTAAATTTATGTTATCTTCCTAGGTGTTTTAATATTAGTTCATACATTCATTTTATTGGTATCAAAGTATATTTTGTTTTTGTTGGTAGTGGGGACACTACAAGTTGGTATGAGAGCCTTTGTTCCAACATTGGGTTGTATGGGTTTGCTAAGGATAGAAAATATTTTCTTGCGTTTTCATTGTGTTAAGATGGAGAACACCCCTCCCCCATTTATATTTTTTATACTGAGGTTGTTTTGTATGTGGATGTGGGGGGGGGAGGTCGATTTGATGTCTAAGTGGCCAAATTTGACTTAGAACAGTGAACCTACAACTTCCATGATAGTTGTGACAGTCGTGAGATTAAAGTTCCAAAAAAATGACTAAGTGTCAAAGATACTTGTAATTTTTATGTGTGTATCATATGATAATATTTTTTATGCAATAGATAGTGTAACACATGAAATCATTTTTCATGTGATACAATGTTCTCACCAAGAGGGTGGGTTAAGAGTTAAAAAAAATTGTTAAAAAATTGAATAAGTTTATATCACGAAGGAAGTAAATTTTTATTTTGATGTGATGTATCGAACAAAAATATTGTTCGTGTGATACACTACAAGAAGGAAACTTTTTGGCGATGGGACACTTAGAAAATTTTGAGGAAATTGCATATTGCACTAAAATAGTTTTTGTGTGATATAGTTTATAGAGCATGAAATTATTCTTCATGTGACAATTTTATTGTCAAGAAGACTTGAAGACTTAGATTTTTTTTTAAAACCATTGAGAAAGATAGAATATCACACAAAAATAAGTTTTGTTGTGATGCAATATATTGCATAAAAGTTTTGAAAATCCTTGAGAAAGATGGAATATCACACAAAAATAAGTTTTGTTGTGATGCAATATATTGCACCAACATAATTTTGGTGTGATACACCACACAAGGAGAAAGTTTCCAAATGTGTGATAAAGAAATAAGTTCAAGAATTATAATGTTTTGAGAAAATTGGCTTGTCACATGAAAACAAAATTTGTGTGATACACTATAGGAATAGAAATGTCCCCACAATGTTATAAAGAAATCAAGAAAGAAATTGTTAAAGTGGAGGACGTTTTCGAGTGATGCAATATATCATAAGAAAGATAACTTCTTGCATAAGTCGTGAGAAAATAAATTTCTTGCGAGATGATAAAGAGGGAGAGACAACTCTTCGTAAGATGGAAAAAATTCCAATATATGATATGTTACAATAGAAAATAGTTTTGGCGCAACAAGGAAGTTCTTAAAAGCGCAATATGGTGTGAGGGAGAACTTTTTCCAAGGTGTGATGAAGGAGGAGAAAAATTCCCTTTGTTGTGAGAATACAAATATGGTGCAATGCACTAAAGAAGGAAAGAGAGGAAAGTGAGAAGGGATAAGAAGAGAAGAGAAGAAATGAAAAATATATGGAAGAAGAGGTGAGAGAGAAGACACGAAAAAAGAAAAGGATAAAGATTGTCGATGATAAAAAAGAATATGGAGCCAAAAAATTGTTTTGGCCATAACAAGAGCAGGTTAACTCAAAATCAGATGAAATTTAAAGGGTATTTCTATAGCATGGAATACTACAAAAGTGTCAGTGAGGGCCACTGGCCAATTCTACTACAATTTTCCAAAAACACAAATTAGTTGTTTTTGAAGACCACAGTGGTGCTCAGTGAACATGACTTGGATGAAGATGATAATTTTATAGGGACTCCAAAAAGTTGGTGCAGATATATCCAATTGGGATTTTGGAAAAATTCCAAATGTTTTGGTGTGAAGACGACAAAATATGGAAAAATCCACTATTCCAAACCAATTTTTGGGGATTTATGAGATCCACTCTAGATCAAAAGGGACCCCAAATCACCTGCAAGATACCAGATATATAAAATATGCAAAAACAGAAATGAAATGCTAGAAATGACAGAATAACAGTAAAATATCTAGCATAATCTTCACAATACACAGAAATGATATACGAAATAGCAACAGAAATAGCACTTTGAATCAGATAGCAATGTTCACAAGCCTCTTCGAGGGGGCAACCTCCAGTCGAGCAGCGCTCTATTACAATAATATCCAAGCTAGGGTTTTCATACCCCTCTGACCCATATTTATGCTATATGTCTAAGAGAAGCATCAGGAGAGATCCTTCTAGAAGCCGGAAGCTTCTATTAGGTCTTCTTACATCCATATATTCTATTTTGTGAAGGTCTTTATTAATGACCTTTATTACATCGAATACAGTGATCTACCTATGTGCTGGTTAAGACCCTAACATGTCCTCACCCTTAAAAAAAACCTTTTCCCTCAAGGAAGCTTGAGGTGTAAGAGCTGCCTTTGCGAGAATGGTAAATTTGGTTCCCAAATTAATTGGAGTCGCATATCTTTCCAGCTTTACTTCCCTTGGTAGTTTCGGCCTTGGCGACACTCCCTCTGGTCCAAAAGCCTTGGTTGTAGCCAAATGGATCCCTTCTTGATATTAACTACGGAAGGTTGGTTTGAAGTTGCTTTTGGTTCAATCACCTTCAAGCACGAGGAAACATAGAAAAGTGGGATGTAGCCCCAGTAGACCCAGGAGCTAAGCGATATGCGACTTAATGAGCCGCTTTGTGTAAGACCCATAAAATTTGGGTGCTAACCCGACAGCTGCTACTTTCGGCCTTGAGGATTTGCTTATATGGATTACATTGGCGAGAAACACGATCCCTTCTACCTGATTGGCGATTCCGTGACCTTAGTGCAACTAACTTCATTATTAGGCCATGATTAGAGTTCTCTTTAAGAATACGAAGGATATCCTCTCGGAAAGTAAGTGTTTGAAATTCGACCTCACGGACCGAGATTACGGTAAGAAATTAGCGAGAGAAGCCCGGCGGTGGCTTACTGTCCATACACTACGCTAAAGGAGTCATGCAGTGGTACATGTATAGGTATGTAGTATTTGTACCACCATTCGGTGAGGGGTAACCAGTGACCCACGGGTGTTGTTTTTTCGATGCAAAACACCTGGAATGGAGTTTCAAACACTTGTTGATGAATTACATTTTGACCATCATGCAGGGGATGATAATTTGGTAGAGATACAATTATTAATGCCTTGTAAAGCAAACATTTCTTGCAAAAAATTGCTTCTAAAAGTTGGGTCTCGATCAGAGCAATAGAGGTTTATGCCATGAAGCTTGAAGACATGATCCACACCGCGAAAGTTTTAGACCGCAGTGGATCTTAAATGGGTGGTGAAGAGCACAAAGAAGTAATGAGCATACTTGGAAGGCGATCACCACCACCATTATCACTGAATTATTCCCTGATTTGGGTAAGCACGTAATAAAATCCATAGATATATCCTTCCAAATGTCGAGAGCAGGGGCAATTGGAAGCGGTTGGAGGTCTTGGGATTTGGCTGTTTCTCCCTTGTTGCGTTAGCGCCTTTCCATTATGGAGAGGCCACAAACTTACGGATGTCCTGGCTTCATACCATCCAAGAGAGCGTTTAATAACTCTGTCATGGAACGGTGAACCAGGTGCCCCTCTGGGTGGCAACATAGGCTTTCGAGGAAGTGCTAGTGGATTTGACCTTGGAGTGTTTACTTAAATACAAAACCTTTGTATAGGAAACCATCCAGAAACCAAAGAGTACCACAGGGGAGCCTCATATGATGCCGGTTCGCGAATTAGATGCAAACTTTGGGGTCTTGTAGCCATTTCTAGCACGAGTGCCGACTTGCGATAATGAATTTCAGCCAGAGAAGAAAGAGGATCGCCGTCTTCATATTTCAAGGAACGGTACATCCTGCTACATTATCTTTTACCCTTCTTGCTAAGCCAGTCCCTTAATCATAGCCAAAGAGCTTAGTATTTTTGTTGCTCCACGGGAGGAAATACATTGTTCTAGAAAGTATTTGAGGCTTTGATGAAAGTGCATCTTGAATTTGAATCATTGCCCCCAATGGAGACGCCATAATTCAACTACATGTAGAATCACCAACATTTCTTTTTCAAACCAATTTATGAAAAATAAATTGGTTTGCCGATATTATTTTCAGACAGTTGTTTTGCTCGTAAAGGCCAAAGATTGACCCTATTGCATAAGGACTACACCAATTACTTTCTCGGAAGCATCAAATTCCAATACAAAAGTATTATTAAATTCAAATGTTTCTAATATTGGAGTGGTGCACATGGCCATCTTCAAAGTTTGAAAATCTTGAAGATGGCCAGGGTCTGATGAAAAGAAGAGTTCTTTTTAAGGAGGAAATTAAGTGAAGATGCACGTCTGTAGTTCTTGTAGCGAACTTACACAATAGCCACCACAATTTAAAAATCCATAGAGATTTTGAGAGTCTTAGAGTCTGACCAATCTTACATAGCTAATCTTTTAGGGTCCCACGGTTATACATCCACTTACAGAGATGACCAAGTATTCTACCCGGATGCACCAAAGCACATTTGGGTATTTGAGGAAAAGTAGTGTGAAGCGAGTAAAATTTGAGAACTTGATCCACATGGAGTGGAGATGGGTATTTCCATGCTGTATATATGATGATATCATCAAAGAAACTAAGACAAAATGACGGAGAAAGGATGTAAGACATGATTCATGGGGCTTTCGAAGGTGGATGAGGCATTACACACACAACCAAGGGCATGTGAAAAACTTATGGTGGCCCTCAGCAGAATCGAAAGTCCGTCTGGGAATCCAGGACTCTTTCATATGGATGCGAGAACGTGCTTGCGGCCGAGGGGCCAAAGTTTGGTGAAGAATTGGGCACCCTTTCGGTTCATCGGAGGTCATCGATGGCGGGATGAAATTGTCTTGATGATTTTTGGCCGGGAAACGCAGTGGGATACATACGCCAAGAACCTTCTTTATTTAGTACCGGCGGTAGGAGGTAAAGACTCGTACTAGGGCCGGATATTTCGGGAAGTAGAGTTCCACGGACCGGTACTTCCAATTTCATTCTTTTGGGAAAAGAATTTGGCCGATATGGGCCATTATGTTGAAGGCTTCCACAGGACAAAGGGAATGGAATGATAATGGGGCCATGGGGAAGGGGAGTCCATGGGGAGTGGAAGACTATTTGATGTTTAGACAAAGGGGGCTTGGAGGTCTTGGGGCAGGTGGGATCTCTATAAGCTTGAATGGCGTGGAGTTGGGCTATGACACGAATGACCCTTTTAGACAATTTCTCCATCTGATGAAGGCGTGATTCCCGGAGAACCCACTTGATGATGCCTTGACATTTATGTTTGTAGCCTCCTTGGTCAAAATTGCATGGTTAAGTTAAAATTCCATGAGAATGGGACCCAAAGGTTCACGAGCCATTCGACACCCAACTACAATGTAACCTCCATGTCGATAGCAAACTATATATATATGAGTTTGAAGTTTATGGTCACCTATTGGAGGCAGCACATTTCCTTAGCGCCCTCCACGACTTTCATAGAATAACCACCATTGTGTCGTTATTTGAAAATTGTTGACTGTATGGATATAGCAATGGGTTTATTGATCTGTGATGAATAAAATTGGAGTCTTTGCCACTATCAATGATGATGACCTTCAGTTGCTTGATACTTGATTAGCTTAGCGAGGTGGGGAGGTGAGAGAGAAGTCGGTGGAGCATTGAGGAAATGATGGGTTCCACTTCAGGAGGGTCAGAAGGAGGTTTTATTGAGGAGGTTTCACAGTGACTTTCGGGCACAAAGGGAAGTGTCATCATCATCTTCTTAGATATCCTTAGAGAGATGGCCCTTAAAGAGCTTTTGCTCCTTACATTTGTGGCGTAGGAAATATTTGTCATCCTGATTATAGACCTTTAGGTTGTCGTTTAGCCACACCATTCAGCAGGGTCAATTTTGGATTTTTTAAAGTAGGAGGGGTTTAGTGGGGTTTACTAGTTTAGGTAGCGGGAAAAAGGAGGGAGGCTTACGGGTTTGAGGAAACAATTTGTTGTGCTTCTTTGGATTTTGGTAGCCTCCACCCAAGTCGTGCAAATTCAGACCATGGGGACCTGGGCCCTAATCTCTCCCTCCTTAGAGGCCATGCTGATAAAACTCTGAAAGCATCGGTCATGCCCTCGTCCCAGAAATCCACATACGTAAATCTACATTGCATGAAGTCTTCCATTATATACGATTGCTTCAATAATTTTGTCAAAGCGGCCCAAATGGTTGGTGTCGATGTCAAAGCTGGTTCATAAAGCTTAGCAACAAATTGGGTCCAAGCAATATATCCTTGTGAGAAGTTTTCTCCATTGCCACCATTGCTAGCGTTCTTGATCTAGATGGGGAACACCATGCCGGAGTTTAGCCAAGTAATATGTAATGTTGTAGAGAGAAATAATGTTCCATTTGTGAGCTGACCTTAGTGGTGTCTGAGCCGTCAAATTTTGTCACATCCACCCTTGGTATGTCCCTTTGAAAGTGATGTGGTTGAAAGGAATGGGAAGAAAGTTCACCTTCAGTCTTTTTACATGCATCATCTAAAGGGTCATCGAGAGGGATTTTGAGTTTGGTGGAGGGTGCTACAACGACAGATTCAAGATCATTTGCAACCCCATGCATTCTGGTTGCCAACTACATGGGTGATGATGCATTTATGGAGGCATGACGTGAGGCAATAGTAGCTCTGAGTTGTTGTACTTCTTGTTAGGTCTCAAGTAAACCAGATTGAAAGGTGTTGAAACGAGACTCTGGTTGATTCTTGGATTCTGGGTATGGGCCACTTGATAGCCAGATTGAAGCCCGAAAGGGAGGTCGGAAATTTTTGCAATGAGAAAAGCGATAGAATTAAAAGTGATAAGGGAAATAGATGAGAATCTAATGGGGAATAGGTCTCAAATAATGGTGAAAAATGGGTGGAATTAAGAAAGAGGTCTTAGGGTCGAGAGGAATTTTTTGAGGAAAAATGATATGGGGGAAAGTGATGAGAATGAAGAGATGAGTCTAATGGAATAGATCTAAATAATGGTGAATTTTTTTTTTTTTTACAGTACTTGGGGAGGTTATGCTTTGGGTAGAAGAATCTTTGATCTTGAAATCCCAAATTACAGACGAGGAGAATTATTTTGCCGCCAACCAGATACAAATCGAGTTAATGAGTGCATAGTTTAATTTGTTTATATTGTTGTTCTATGTTCCCAAGGGTTAGGTATTCAAAGGTTCTCTGAAGGAGTTTGCACCCTATACTATAGCTCGATATCATTCTGAGGATTCCAACAGTGGTACCTATTGGAAATATCATAGAACTAACTAAGGAGGATAGAGGCATTATATAGTAGGTACTACCCAGAACTACCAATTTTAAAGTATCTTCCAGAAGAGTCTTTGTTCATGGGCTTTTCTCTCATGGGAGTCAGGTGGCCAGATGGGATTTTATCGAGACTTAAAATCTGATGAGTCCGTTGGTGTTGTCGTGCCTGAAGAGTGCCAAGGAGTTTACAAGGGTATGCTCATGGCATGTAGCAGAACCCTGTATTTCTACATGTATGGGCTCATACAGTTTACATAGCATACTTGACGGAATCTTTGTAAAGCAAAGGCGTCGAATAAAATTACTACCACAGAAAAATACCCACAATTTCAAGGAAGTTCTACGATACCACTTGCAAGATACCAAAAATAAAAAATATCATCGAGAAACATAAATGGAAATGCTAAGTAGCCAGGAATATATGATGCGTATTCAGCATAATCTCCATAATAACTCATAAATGATATAAGAACACCAATAGAAATATCACTTTGAATCAGGATAGCAATGTTCAGGGCCTCTTCGAGGGGGCAACCTCAGGTTAAGGCGGCCTTCTGTTACAATAATATCAAGCTAGGGTTTTCATACCCTCGACCCTTATTTATACTAACTATGTATCACAACCAAGAGAAGCATCTAGGGAAGATCAACCTAGGCCGGAGCTTCTAATGGAGTCTTACATATCACTTATTCTATTTTATTGAAGGTCTTGTGTGTGCCTTTATTACATCCAGTATGATCTACCATATAATACTTGGGTTAGGACCTTAACATCACCAATCCAGAAAAATTCATTTACTTTACATTTTACCTACTTAGAAATCTAGAAAAAATTATTAACAAAAGTTTTCCTAGTTTTTTTTTTTTCCCTTCAGGAGATAGCCATTTTGCTAAAAAATTCGAAGTTTGGAGGAAATGAAAAAGGGACAAAGTTGGAAAATCCAGATTGTCTATAATTTACTTGAAAGGAGATTGAGATGACCAATATCAAAGTTGTTGTGTACTCACAATCAAGAATTATATATTGAGATGACCAATATCAAAGTTGTTGTGTACTCACAATCAAGAATTATATCATCTCCCAATATTAAAATTTTCCCGATTCTCGCTATATTTTCTTCTATCAGTGGTAGAAGATGGCCTCTTAGCTAGAAAGCACCAGTGAAGAAGAACACAGTTGTGTAGAAATGAAAAATTCAGAAAGCCATAATTTGAAAGATGATAAACCATAATGAGGCACAAGTATAGTTGTTGGAAATATAATTTAGAGAAGATTATATATGAAGGATCTAAATTTGGATCAGTAAATCAATATATTTCA
This sequence comes from Picea sitchensis, assembly GCA_010110895.2. Lineage (NCBI taxonomy): Eukaryota > Viridiplantae > Streptophyta > Pinopsida > Pinales > Pinaceae > Picea > Picea sitchensis. The sequence goes on from SNQJ01S0059355.1 coordinate 44,511, forward strand.
TAAATTGAAAGGAAAAAGGACTTGTAGCCCAATTAATGAAAATTTTTCAATATGCATAATTTCTAATAGTAATTATTGCATGCACATTTTTGTGGAATTAAGGGTATAGGAAAAATATATCAGGTTTAGAAATGAGGACTAGAGAGATGGATGAAGCACAAGGTTCCTAAAGACATGAATATGAAATTAGAGGATTGAATATCATTCCTGGAAATGTAGAAACCAAGTCTAATGGATGTAGAATTAAGGTGAAGCTTGTAGATATTGCTAAGATATGAAGAGCTTTCAAAGGAAAGTGAAAATATATAGGGAAGATAATGAAAGGTTGATAATATCCTAGGAGGATTATAATCATATTAATACTCAATTTCTATAGAGTTTGAATAGTTTGTAAAGACAAATCCATAAATATTCTAGCACAAAACAAACAACCATTGCAAGACATGTAACATCATTTAGATATCATGATAGGAAGGGTGATCATCGAGGCTTAAGGAAATCAAAGAGTGCTAGTAGACATAATCATTGACCAAGACATTCAACTAGAATAGCACATGCTTTTTTAGGATTAGATAGTAGCCCAAGTTTGTCCCTTGTTAGACATTAGAGGAGGAGGCCAAAGCTAGATATTTTGCAAGGAAATCCCAGGAAGCTCAATCCACCACCATTTTAAGGAGAGGAAAGAAAGGGTGAAGATGTTGAAGCCTTGTTTTTAGGCATGAGAAAATATTTTCAAATGCATGATTATTCATCAAACCTGGAAACAAAAATTTCCATATATCATCTTCATGGGAAAGATTCCATGCGGGGGGACCAACTAAAGCAGGTCAATCATATTCATGAAAGGATAATTTATTGGAAGTAGTTCAAGAAATACTTCTACCATTAGTACCTATCAAATCATTATTATGACAAGAAGATGCAAGAATTCTTTGAGATCATATTGGGAAGAATGACTATAAAAGAATATGAATATAAATTCTTGGAGTTATTGAGGTATGTGGATTTCATCAGGGTTTGTAAGATTAATATTCACAGGTTCTTGAGTGGGTTTCCATATTTCTAAAAGGATACAATTTAGTTTGATGAACCCAATACCTTGGAGGAAACCATAAAAAAAGAAAAATATTTAAATGAGAAGAATAAGGGAAGGCCAACTTTCCAAAAATCTTGGGATGAAAAAAAGAAAAGAAAGGTGGATCAGATGAAGAAAGGATTCAAGACACATTTATTCATTAATATCTCATAGTCATATTAGTAAGGGAAAAAATCATAGGATGAACTTAGGATGATAGACTCCCCATGGGAGAGGCCAAGGAAATAACCCATTAAGGGTTGGAGATGTGAGGGAGACCACTTGTATAAATATTGTCTGCACAAGGGTGAAAGACGAGGATTTTTCACAAAATTTAGGAGGAAGATACAATTGAGGACATGGGCATGAGCATTCCAAGGATTTATGTAGCAGTAGGAAATAAAGAAGAATGCTATAAATCCCAAATGATTGAAATGGAAGGTAATATTTATAATCAACCTATACCTATTTTGATTAATTATGGGGATTATAGTCATAGCTATATAGATCTTAATCTGGTTGAAAAATTTAAATTGAAGAGATGTAAACATGAAAATTCTTGGTTGGTTTAGCTAGCCACTATAACCAAGAGGAGGATCAATGAGCTTGTCAAATATTGTGTAGTGAACGCGAATAGTGTTAGCACTAAGTCACATTTTAGCATCATACCACTTGGGTTATATGATTGTGTTATCCCTCGATATGTTCCATGATATCGGTGGAATGATGTTGTTGTGGGTGGGAAAACCCCCCACAGACTAGCACTAAGGGTTTTGTAATGCATGCAAAAATGACCATCTAAAGTCTCCTACTTTTTACCATCATCCCATAATAGACCCCATTATTCATATGTAAACACAAGGGTAAAAGGATCCAATTACTCTACCTTGACTTCCACGTTTGATGTCGATCCTTTTGTGTTCAGTTGCTCCTTGACTGCAAGTTTCCTCCCAAAGCTAACCTGCATTCATAAACAGACAAACAAAGAACTCCAAACATACATCTTATATATGAACTTCATGGGTTAGATATTCTAATAAAATATAATCAAAATTAAATATTTAACACCTCATATGGTGGGACAAGAAAAGTACTTATTTGTTATTAACCTCACAAAAGTAACTTACAATGGTGAGATCGACCACTGCTCCTCGAACTTGGTCTTGGGCTCCTCTTCAATTGTGCCCCAACGGCTTCCACATATGCTTCTCCTCACAAAATGGTTGCAAAAGATTGGGGTAAGGGGAATACAAAAGAGGGGCAGAGTTTCTTTGCTATTATATTCATTCTTCAAATGGGACCCCTACCTCTTCTTTTATAGGATAGAAGAGGGTAGTTATCTAGTTGAGTGACTGTATATGCATGGTCAAACAGTTTAGGCAATTACCCAGAAATATGTATTCCATCTGCAAATTTCTATTTTTTGTGGTTTTGTCAGTATACACGGGCTATAGTTGGTCATATATCATATACACATATGCAGCAGTAGTGCAGGGCGCATATGCCTTCACAAGGATGGTTTTTAGAAGAGTTGTTTAGTAATGGCTTGGAAAAAATGGCAAGTGAGATGGCCTGATGCCAGGTATGCATGTCTGGTGCAAATTTGGGTTATAACAGATGCCCCCTAATGTGTGAGGTCAGAAGAGAATCTAATGGCTGAAATACATTACCAATATTTACCAACGTACGAAGCAAGTGAGCCCAGGGACCAGAGTTTGGGAGGTGCCATCTAAAAAATAAGAATTGTCTCACCGAGGTGGGCATACCCATGCTCAGAATGAAATAAAATCATGGCTACCAATCAAATACACTGCAGATCCATGTCATATAACTATATAAAGTGTATCTGCGAACAATACATAATGGATCTACATATCAAAATAAAAAATATATACATGTAGAGTATCCATTTTCAAGAAGAAAATGATACCTGATGGCTAGAGATGAGGCCTTCAGAGCTCAAGAAACAACTTCAAAATATTCACAACTGAGGTAGGAGTGTAATATGGGTGTATGACTTCACTACCCAGAGGTCTTCGATGACTCGTCAGGAACATACTAGAGGATCTTGATGATCAGGCTTAGGGCTTCAGTGATTTTGAACAAATACTTGATTGGGATTTTGGGATGACCAGGCATGAGGTCAAGAGACAAATTGCAGAAGGGCCGACTCAAGAATGGTAAAAAATTCCCTTGGAAAACAACACGACAAATGATGAGACTCAGGCAACATGGTATTAACATAAGTTCATGATGCAGGAAGCAACGCAAACTCTCCATATTTTTGGAAAGATAACCAAACAGAGGAGGACACAACTCTATGTAGTGAGAACAAATTCCTAAGGTCATATTAAATCCTAGATCTTGACAAGCAAATGAAAGGATGTGCTCTGTCCAAGGGCGACTCATTGTGCTGCCAAAAAAGAAAATACTTTTCCCTTCCTCTTTTTGGGGTATATTTGATTTTTTTTTCTTTTTTCAATAATTTTTGGGAAGCTTGAAAAAGAATAAAAGAAAGATACGTTACAAAGGAAAAACGAGTGTCAAAATCATACTAGTTCGAAGCAAAAGGAACACACTAATGCTCATAGAAAGAAAGAATATGCAGGAAAAGGACACTCGGGAAAATCCCTCCATGGCTCAAGGTGTCAAGACGCAGAGGCAAAAAGTGATACAAGGCTTGCGTATAAGGTATGCTTAAAATGGTTCAGTTGAAGGTAACATGGAGCTGGCATTAGGCCAAAGACACAGGAATGCCAATGCGATTAACAAGACACAATGATAACATCCTTCGATGTAATTTTAATGATCCCAAAGAAGGTAAGCTCGACGGTTTTTCATTTTTAGAGAGTCTGAAAAAATGTAAAAGGAGACTCCACCGGGGTACCTTTTTCGAAGGTAGTCTAGTCGATTCAAAAAAGGGGTAAATTAGCATTGAAAATACGTCTATTCAAAACCATTTTAATGAGTGTGATAAAGACAAGATCACTCGACAATATTTTCATATTTAAGGAGTCTGAAAAAAGATTAACTATGGACTCCGTATGAGATGTTCTTCTGGACCATTTTAATGAGTGCGAAGGAACAAGGTCACTCAACGATCTTTTAAATTTTAGGGAGTCTGAAAAGAGATTAACTGTGGACTTTGTGGGGGTTCCTTTTTCTAAAATTGAGTCCCTCAGGCCTGAAAAAGGGGTAAAATTATACCTCAGAATACTCTTCTAGAGAACCGAGGCTCCTAGAGTATACCTTTGTTCGTACAGTTGACCATCCTGACCGAAAAAGGGGTAAACTACCGCTGGACATACGTGCCTTCAAATTTCAGTTTAGCGAGCGTGAAGGGCAACAAGATCAGTTAACAACCTTTTTATGTTTAGAGGGCCTGAAAAGAGCTTAAACGAAGACCCGTTGTTTTTTAGGAGTCCCAAGGGTGAGGTCAAAAGTGATAATGAATCATGCAAATGCGGCTCATACTCGTAGTCAACAAAAACTAATAAAAACTCCTGAGCATATAGTCGTTAGTGGTGGCATGGATACCAAAAATGCAAATAGGATTTACCTAGGGCATCCATCAAAGGGAGAGGCTCTACCACTAAATTACGACACTTCTAAAGAAACAATGATGGTTATGTGTCACAAATCGGTGGGGTTGATCCTATGGCAAAGTGACAAAGGCAATGAGATACAAAAAGTGGAGGTGGAATCCAAACTTAGTTGCAACAAGTTGGAAAAATGGCTTTTTACCAAAGGACCTTAAAAATGACCCAAATCTCCAAAACATTTCCCAATATCCAAAGAAACACTTATCGTAACATGCCCTAAGAAACTTTTGAACCATATTACATGATTTTCAAGTTAGAAAAAACGACAAAGGGGTCCAAAAAATGACAAAAAGGAGCCAAAAAGTCTATAAATAGAAGATGGCAGCTCATTATTACCATTGTTAATTGAGAAATTAACAAAAAGCCAAAAACACCCCCTTTTCAAAAGAGTTGATTCCAGGAGCTTCAGTGGATGAAACGAACTTCCTCTTGGACCAAGTAAGTACATACTATCCCCTCTTTCATTTCAATTATTCGTTTGTGCATTTCTTTTTATTTTTTTGGGGGGCGCTGACCTTTAAAAAGGTCAGCCCTACGTATATGCCGGTTGTCCTATGACAACCAGTGTATGCTCGCGTGCAGAGGAAATACTGCACGCAGTCATATGCGACTGTGTATACTACAGCCCACGTATACCCTCAAACATGTCAAAAAATTTAAAAGATGCAAGATTTAACCCCCCCTGGACTTGTCAAATGCAAGACGTATGTTCATTGGAGGGAGAGGGAGCATGAGGACATTGATAATTTGGCCAGAGAGGACCTTGATTCTACCACTGCATTATCACAGTGTGGTTTGTTGAAATTCTTCCAGTGTCCATTTATGAGGGCACAACCTAGGTTACTAAATGCACTGGTAGATTATTCGCACCCAGATGCAGAGGCATTCATGCTTGAGGGACAGTCGTTGACTCCAACAACTGAATATATATACTTTCTGACTGGCCTCTCAAGGGGAGGGGAAATAGTCAACTTCTTCACTCTTCCCTCTGGGCCTCACAACATAGAGGAGTTGATTGGACTCCATTGTGAAGCTGACACTGACAATGGGCACTCAGGTGCCGATAAACAAGATTTATAACCTATCACTGAAAGAAATAGTTTTTCTCATTGGGTGGATCACTGGATCCACATCTTTACATCAGGCTTCCGAGGTACACATGAATTTTGCGGTTCAGTGATTAAATGCACAAATTTTCAACTGGAGTACTACCTTACTAGACTGCATGAAGAGGAAACTAGCATAGTGTCATATGCAGAGACACATAAATTTTTGGTTCTGGACTATTTTGTGTTCCTTTTTCTTTGAGAGGGTACCAAGTCTCAACCCTATATAGATGATATGAGGGCATGGGCCTTCTCTCCCATCATTATGCATATGGGCGACGCTATTGCCGCGATAGGGTGGGGGGAGAACTATTGAGGCCTTCGACGACAAGTTTTTTGCTTGGTGGGAATGACAGATTCCAACCATAGAGGAATACCCCTATGTCAGGATCAACTATTCTAGAGATCCTGACATGCCTGTACCTCCTGGAGAGGAGCGAGGAGAGATGGGTAAGTTTGTCTATTTTTTTCAAAGTTATTTAATTTTTGTGTTTTTTTTCGTATATATCATGTTTTTTGTATACCAGAGTATCTGACACGTATGTATCCATTATGTGCAGATGCGGGGCTGGTTCATCCAACAGAATTCATAAGGACTAGGTGATGTCCTCGACCAGAGGCGGGACCATCCATAGTCGTTGGACCAACAGCAATAGGGGGACCTCCAGCCAGAGAGGCTGAGAGATTTTTGAGGCGTGTGGAGCGGAACCTCACCGCTCTTACTCATATAGTTCCTATGGCGGAGATAGAGGATCTCCCATTGTCCATGCAGATTGACGTTGTCGGGGTACCACGGACCTGGGTCTAGCTTTTTTGGCATTTGGCCA
>SNQJ01S0059355.1:51130-64258 GCA_010110895.2 Picea sitchensis
ACCTACCTACAAGTAATACTTATTGAGGTAGAGCCCATTTCTAGGCTTCGCCAAAGTATTTCCCTCAAAGTCCACCAGACGATAAGCACCCTTCTTTAGAACCTCTTTTACGATGAGAGGTCCGAACCACATGGGTTTGAACTTGCCTACCCCCAGGGGGTCCTTATCTTGGTCATAGACCTAGACAAGGTCACCTTCAGAGAAAATTCAAGGATGAATGGACCGATCATATTGAAACTTAAATTTTTGCTTGTGAGCCTCATTATCCAAGGCCGAATCACGATGCTACTCATTGAGCTGCTCGAGGTATAATAAATGCTCTTCAAGAGGTGAAGTGTCTGGCAATAACTGTACTTCCAACTTTAGAGATGAGATCTGACACTCTATGGGAAAGAGTGCTTCCATCCCGTAAATGAATTGAAAAGGTGAGAAATTGGTTGCAGTCTTAACAGACGCTCAGTAGGCCCATAATGTCGAGTATACCATCAAATGCCAATTTGACTTGGCCGAATTGACCATTCTCTGTAGAATAGTCTTAAGAGATTTATTTACATCTTCCACCTGACCATTCGCTTGTGGGTAGTAGGGTGAAGAATTTTCTTGCCTCAAACCAAGCTTTGATTTTAAGTCAGACATCATTTTGTTCTAAAAGTGACTTCCATGGTCAGTGACAATCTCTCTTGGGACGCTGAACCTTGCTATAATATGGTTAAACAAAAAGAGAGTTGCGGTCTCTCTGTCATATTTGAACGTTGGCATAGCTTCAACCCACTTGGTGAAGTATTCTACTGCTACGATGATATAATGGTGCCCCCTTGCTGAAGGGGGGTTGCATGTAGTGTAATCAATCCCCCACTTAGTGAAGGGACCAAGGGTAATGACAGGAAACATGGGAGTGGGGTGTGCCCTCATCTTCCGAGAGAAGATCAAACATTGGTGGCACTTCTTGACCGATTCAACACAATCTTTGACTAATGTTGGCCAAAAGTAACCAACTCGTAGAATATTTTTGGTTGTTTCTAACCCAGAAAAATGACCTCCATATGCTCTAGTGTGGCAATCATTAAGCACGATTTCTTCTTCTTCATGAGTGAGACATCAGTGAAGGATACAATCTACACCCTCGATGATATAAAGTGTCCACGAGTATGAGATAATTCTTGGCCTAATGGCGTATATGGCGACGCTCATCACGAGAAGAAGAGGCAAGGAACTTCAAATTATGGAGATAGACAAGTAAATATTCATACCAAGTGTCCAAAGACGCGATAAAAAATATGTCTCTCTTAATAGGAGACTCTTCGATCATAACATCACTTGACTTGACCGGGAGTTCCGAGATAAGTTCCTCAAAGACCAACGAATTTTTAGATTTTGTCGAAACAAAATCTAAGTCAAATTCCTGGAGGAAAACTATCCATCTACTGATCTTTCCACTAATTACTCGTCGTGTCAACATGTACTGAAACATATTCACAACGACAATGATGATGGTCTTGCAAAACAAGATATAATGACAGAACTGTTGGACAACATGAACTGCTGCCAATGCAAGTTTTTCAACGTGGGAATAATTGATTTCTAGTCCAATGAGGCCTCATCTCAGGTAATAAATCACATATTTTGAGAGCAAATGATCCTCTTGAACCAATACCATACCGATGGTCGACTCTACCACAACCAAGTACAATAAGAAATCCTTATTATAATTGGGTGGCCGAAGTAGAGGTGCAGTCATGAGGGCGTATTTCAACACTTTGAAAGAGCATTGAGTGGTTTCATCCCAATGAAAAGGGACGTCCTTATTCAGTAAACACATGAAGCCCTTTATGATCTTGGCATAGTTTGAGTTGAAATGCCGTAAAAAGTTTTCTTTTCACTGTTAACTTTGAAGCTGAAGGATTGTGCACGAAGGAGGCAGCTGAAATATTGCCTCAACTTTGAGAGGATTGACCATGATCCCTATTGTCGAAACTATGAAATCTAGAAGACGTCCTGACGTCACACAAAAACTGCATTTGTTTGGATTCAAGCGAATCCAGTAGTAGCGACATCGCTCAAAGATAAGTCAAAGGTGTGTGGGATGATCAACTCTCTTACGAGATCATGATGCTAAATCATCAAGGTAAGCCTCGACTATATGCTTGATATCGTGGAAAGAAAAAGACATGGCCTGCTGAAAGGTAGCTCCAACATTTTTCAGACAAAAAGGCATCTTCTGATAAGTGAATGTACCCCATGGACAAATGAAAGCGGTTTTGTGTTGGTCTTCAGGTTTGATCTGTATCTGATTGTATCCCAAAAAACCATCCATGAAAGAAAAGGCCTCACAACCTATGCATTCATCAACTATCTGGTCAATAAATGGTGTGGGGAAATTATCTTTTGGACAATATTTGTTCAAATCATGGAATTCCATACATACGTGAATTGTACCCTTTTTTGTCGACCAGAATGGGATTTGACACCCATTGATTCAAATGGATGCGGTAGATAAAACCTTCTTTCAGCAATTTATCTACGTCAACCTTAATAGATGCTGCTTTCTTAGGATCGACTTAGCATCAGGATAAGTCATGATTTTGTGTTGGACGATTGTTAGATCCATGCCTAGCATTTCCTCGTAAGACCAGGCAAAAACATCACAAAATTCTTGAAATAAATCCGTGTATATTCGAATCTCCTCGAGGGAACAATAAGCTCCGACAAGAATATTCTCTACGACACCATAGGTTCTGGAGATATCTATAGGTATTGTTTCAGCGATGGTTGCCATATTACCCTCGACATAAACCGTGTGTTATCCAAGGGATTGATAGGACAAGACCTATCTCCAGTCATAGTGGAAGTGAATTCTCCTACTTCAATTCTTCTTAAATCTGGGAGGAAATAAGATCTGTGATGGAGATCATCCCAGGGTCTATTCAGACTAGTGATTCCTTCAATAGTGGATTCTTTTGAAGGCAAGACTTAGTCTAAATAATCAGTATCGGCAACGGAACCTTGAGCCCGAGTAGGCTTGAGAATCAGATCTAACTCTTGTGTGGGATTCAGATCAAGGTCGGCGAAAGCTTCCTAAACTATTGAGTATGCAACTTCTGTTGTGGACAAGGGCATGGCCATACCATGGTTCCCTGTCCCTTCCATCATGGTCGATATGGAAGGAAGATTCCATGGATCGTTGAAGTAGGTCATGCGAAATGACGAGACTTGAAAAATCTCAACCTTAAGTTGGTCTGAAATGAACTTAACATCGTTGGAAGGAGGTGGGTAATCAAAAGTACCCATAAAAGGTGGGCACAAACCAACCCCTATGTTGACGATGTCGGGTTGAGGGTTATCAATCATTGGGACCGTGGATGCCCCTGATGAAGGGCCAGGATGGGAGAAAGACAACTGATCAATGGTCACGATCTGATCCTCGTTTGGAAACAAAAAGACTCAGAAAACTATAGCAACCACTGCTTGCATAGCATAGGTTCAAATCCTTCCTAACAAGAGATTGTAGTCGAGAGATGCATCAACCACTTCAATCTCGATGCACACTGTCTTCCCCCCTAACTACACGGGAAAAGAGGGGATGATGCCATGTGGTCGGAAAGAACAACCATCAAAATCGGTAAGAGGATTCAGTGATGGAGACAAAATGGGTTGGCCAATGGCCTTCCAACATGCCAAAGACATCATGCATGTCAAGGAACCCTCATCAACCACTGTGCAGAAAATGTTTCGGGTAAATTTTTTTGTGGTGTAAGCCACTACTATCTGAAACGCCACGTGGTAAGGGAGACGAGGTTTTAATTCGGTTGTATCAAGCATGATGGTACTTGGATTACAAGTCTCAACAGATCCTAGGGCGACTAATAGACCCTTTCTCTATGAAGGGAAGCTATGGACAACCTCCAAAGAAGACATCGCACAAGGGGTTTGAGACAAATCCTCCACCACGGAGTAGTTCTAGGTGGCCCTTGTGTTTGGATTGTGAGAATCTTTCTTGAATGCACCTTTTGGGATGTATGTCATTGTTTATCCCAATGTCTTCTCAATCTGGAGAGGAAGAAGTGGTTTTTCAGATTCTTTACTCTCTCAGAAGTGTTTTGAATTCTGTAATCATGCACTCTAGTCAATATATAGGAATCACCTTTCATCATATATACATTTGCAGATGAAGAATTACTCGAAGACGGAGGCGGTCCTTGACTTCCCCCGTCTATGCTCAGAGAGGCTTGAGTTAAATTTTTCCCATGTTGAAATGGGTTTGTTAACACAACAGTCTACTGCTGTGCCAATAACGTTTGGGCCTCCATGAGCCAAGGGCACTAGTGAGTCGGGTGGTCTTCTGTGCATAGGTTACACAACTACTTCGACTTCTTTTTTCCAGTGTTTCCCCCGCCAGCATTATCAGTAGGTTTTGTATCCCCCTTACCCTTCTTTTTTTGTTTCTTCTTTCCTTCATGTTGTTGGGTGGCCTTTGGGTTGGTCGATTGCACACTATGTACATCTAACATTTGGGTAAGGGGAGCAGCTGGACTAGTGGTATGGCTAGCCGCTTTCTGCTGTATCGACAATTGCTGCAATTGTTTTGACAGTTGTTCAACGGGCTTCGTTTGTGTTGAACCAACAATACCATCGACATGTGGTCCAACTCTCTGTCTAGTCTTGTCAAGTATTGACCATGGTGCATCTAGAAATTTTTTGTAAAGTAAACCATATTGAGAGTAAATCATCTCTGGTTGTTGAGCTCTCATTATTGCATCTTCTTCGAAAAACACTCCTGACGTTGCGACGTCTTTGGATAACTGGGGTACCAAATAATTAAGGAACCACTCGAGCAGGAATGCTGGTGGGACTGGAACTTTTATCAAACTCTTTCAACATCTCCATTCTTATATGTGATCAGAGATATGGTCCGCCTTTGTCTGCTCAAAGTTGGCCAACAATTCAATGCCAACATTGTATCTCATAGGTAATTGGAAATGGTTTAAGAAATCCATTGCCAATTCACCGAAGGAAGAGTATCTTGAGCGATCGAGCTCAATGTAACATTTCATGGAACTCCCTATGAGAGTGCATTGAAACAAATGCAACTAAATGAATTCATCTTTCAACGGATTGGATGAGAACCAAAGATGAAAGGTAGTCACATGATCACCTGGATCTTCATTAGGCTTAGCTTCAAACTTTGGAATGTCTGAAGGAAACTTGGTTGGCATAGGAGGCCAACACGGATCACAATAGATGGGGTCATTCAATAACCTTGTGAAGTCTGGCAAGTGCAGAGTTTCCAGAAACGGTAGTTTGGGCTGTTGATTATGATCAGGGAAAAAGGGGCCTAGAGTTTGGTTGGCACCAGGTTGCCAGGAAAAGTTAGGTTGTTGGCCAGGGTTCTGGTAATAACCATGGCCTTGACCAGTGTATGGATTCTGTGATTGTTTATATGTCATTGACTGACTCCCATAATAGGACATGAAGGGTTGGGCTTGCATCGCATTCCAATGATTTTGGGAAGGGTTTCCCCCTGGCGATCCATCGGGCATAGGTGTTGAGCCTTTCTTGGGGTTCCATTTGCTATGGAAGGGGTTTCCCATGATCGACATCCTTGACAAGGGAACTGATCCTTGCCATGGATTCCATGGTCCTTGTGAGGAAGGAATTCCTAAGTTTCCCCCCTGTGCAGGAATAGTACCATGTACAGGATTTTGTTGTCCATAATCGGGGTTTCCCTCGGTCGAGAAGGAAGTCGACAAGAGAGAATTGTTACCAAACTTGTCGAACAAAGAGAACAGTGTCAAACCAACCGACATGTTATAAGAAGGAAGTCCTTGACTACCTGCTCCAAATGAACTAAAATTTATGTTTGTCCTGGTGGGATGCTGCTGAGGAGCGCCGAGCGAAGGAGACAAAGGGGGTATATGACCCCCTATGTAAGGGAAAGAGTTATAGGAAGCATAAGTGCTCCCCATAGATTCTTGCAGAAGAGCGTTGGAGCTCCCTGCACCGATACCTAAAGTTTGTAGAGTGGAGTAGGAAAGTACAAGGCTTGTACCGAAGCCAGGCATCCCATATGAGAATGGAGGGCCTGTTGCATTATGGTTAAATGGTGCAGTGATCATTGCCATAGACAGAATCAGACCATTGCATGAGGTAGATGTAGTCGAGACCATAGTTGTCCGGACTGGTGACGGTTGGTTAGGAGGTGGAACACCCTATGTAGTGACAACTGTGGAGGGAATATGAGAATTCCCTGAGGAAGTCACAACATTTGGTTCCATTGCTTCTTGTGACACTATCAGGCGCTTGTAAGAATAAACTTGTACAATGACGAGCATCGATAGATTAGTGTTTGGAGGTTTGTACAGACCAAGAGCTTCCACTCCAAGGTATGAAATGGTTTGTTCCTTCATAATCAAATGTTCTTCTCTTGGATATGGGTTGGGCATAGTTTCCTGTGATCTGGTCACCTCAAAAGACCCTTGTTGGTCTAGTCTTCACCTTAGCGGTGGCAGGGGTGGCTCCAGATTGACTGGTGGCAGGCCAAAAATCCTTCGTGACTGGCGGAGCTCTTGATCCTCCACTGTGTGAGAATATCAATGACACACTAGGGATTTATATTATCATTCAATAACTACCACATACTAGAATAAGTTCCTATGAGATAAAACAAGCAGTCACTAGCTAGTTGGAAGAACAGTTACAAAAACCAACACTAGAGAAAATTACCGGTGCAAGTGCATCTTGAATACGGAAGCACCCTCTGGGTATACTCTGCAAATCATTGCCCAATGTATGTCCTAGGTACCGTGGTATACCCCCGCAGGAACATGTGTAAGTCACTAGAATGATAGGCAACTAGGTTGCCAGCGCGCGAATAGTCACCAGGCGGGTACAGTTGACAGTCGGGTGGACCGCAATGAGAAAGGTATCAAGCCCGAAACCTATCAAGGGTATCGAAAACAAGTGTTTTGAAAGACAATTGAGGACCTTGAATGGATTTGAGACCCACAAAGCTCCATGGAAAATGCGATCAACGAAATCCCAAGATAAGCCCTCTATATGCGTTCCCCACTAAGCTTGGTCCGACTTTGGAGGGGTTATCTCCGCTACCTTTCTGCACGTGACCTCGTGTTTAGACCTTGTGTTAGAGGAGGGTCCCGGATAAATTTCACGATACTGGAATTTTAGCACTCCCTAGCACAGACTCTTATGTTTTTTTTTTGTAGCCTTGAAGAGTTTCCTCTCCAATCCTAAATCAAGTCTCTAGCCAAGACTAGTTGATGGACCCTACAAACATAAAGTCTAGTTGATTTTAATTAATCGTTAATTTGTGTGGTTGTCTTAAGTCAAAGGAAGCGGAAATGAAACCAGTGATGTGTTTAGGAGATGAAAGAGAAGAGCATATACTGAAACTGAAAACAAACTACTTCCTCTTTACAAATTTAGATTTTCACATTTAAACTCTTTAACCAAATTTTCAAAATACTTTTTTTTCTAAGATCTTTTAACATAAAAACTCAAAACAAGATTTCTCTTGAATACAAGCTACTTATTTTCCTAAGTCAATCAACCAAGAACTTACGAAAGAATTATTTTTCTTGATGCTAATGCAAACGACCAACTACTTGACCAAACAAAGAAAGTGGAAATTATTTTTTGATTATGCTTCCAAAAAAAGAAATTTTGAAACTGTATTCTTTTCTTCTTTTCTAAAGCAAAAAGGAAAAAAATAAAGACAAGAAAAGACTAGGAAATGACTCCTAGCCCACCGCAGATCGCAGGGAGTCACTGAAAAAACCAAAGAAGGCAGATCAGAGTAGACTCACAATCTCATCCAAAAACCTAATAAAAAAAACAAGAAATCTTTGAAGAAAAAGAAAGCTATACTGAAGTCAAACCTAGGCTACAAACTACTATGATAGAGACCAGGCATAGATCAAGAAAACCCCTTAGAAGTGTGACTCCTAATAGGGAAGAGGATGACTGCCTCTTCTAAAAATAGTTTCTCAACAGACATGCTACTAACACTTAAACCACAAGCGTATGTACGCGGGATGTCCAAGGGCAGGGCGCGTATGCATGGGTGAATGCCCACTACAGACTGCGTGCACCTATGCAACTCCTCAAAAAAATGAAATACAAGTAGTCAAGCATAGGCAGAGAGTACGAGTATTGAAAACCAGAATCCCTTCAAGACACATGAACTTACTTTTATAAAGAAAATGAAAGTAAACTTTGATAAAGCAAAGTTAATCTGAGGTTATACTTAAACTATAGACTATAACAATAGAGACCAAGACTTGATCAAGAAAACCCCGAATAAGGATCACTTCTAACAGGGAAGAGGATGACTGCCTCTCCTAACAAAAGGATTTTTTGAACGCAGACACACTACTGACACTTTAGCAGCCAACGTATGTAAGCAGGTTGTCTAAAGGTAGGGAACATATATACATGTGCAGGCCTTGTTTAGGCCACGTATACCTTTGTGGGTTCCCTCAAAAAATAAAAAGAAGTCTAGCAATTAAAGTAGGGAGTACTGGTATGGAAGAAAAAAATCCCTACAAACTTAGACTCTTGCAGAAACTCAGAAAAAAGGTCATCAAACCAATTCTGTTGTGGGTGGGAAAACCCCCTATGGATTGGCACTAAGGGTTCTGTAATGCATGCAGAAATGACCATCTAAAGTCTCCTACTTTTTACCATCATCCCATCATAGACCCCATTATTCATATGTAAACACAAGGGTAAAAGGATCTAGTTACTCTACCTTGACTTCCACGTTTGATGTCGATCCTTTTGTGTTCGGTTGCTCCTTGACTGCATGTCTCCTCCCAAAGCTAACCTGCATTCATAAATAGACAAACAAAGAACTCCAAACATGCATCTTATATATGAAATTAATGGGTTAGAGATTCTAATAAAATATAATCAAAATTGAATATTGAACACCTCATATGGAGGGACAGGAAAAATACTTCTTTCTTATTAACCTCACACAAGTAACTTACAATGGTGAGATCGGCCATTGCTCCTCGAACCTGGTCCTGGTATCCTCTTCAACTGTGCACAAACCACTTCCACATATGCTTCTCCTCAGAAAATGGTTGCAAAATATTGGGGCAAGGGGAATAGAAAAAGGGGCAGAGTTTCTTTGCTATTATCTTCATTCTTCAAATGGGACCCCTACCTCTTCATTTATAGGCTAGAAGAGGGTTGTTATCCGGTTGAGTGATTGGATATGGGTGGTCAAACGGTTTAGGAAATTACCCAAAAATTTGTATTCCATCTGCAACTTTCTATTTATTGTGCTTTTGTCAGTATATGTGGGTTGTAGTGGGTTAGCTAGTGTATACATGTGTGCAACAGTAGTGCAAGGCGTGTATGCCTTCACAAGGATGGTTTTTAGAAGAGTTGTTCAGTAGTGGCTTGGTAAAAATGGCAAGGGATATGGCCTGATGCCAGGTATGCATGTCTGGTGCAAATTAGGGTTATAATAGATGCCGAGGCATCCTAGGAGATAAGATTCAAGATGAGTCTTAAATCCATGCTTGTAATAACATAAATTATGAAAAAAAGTGGGTAAGTTTCTTTCCTCTCTCTTATAGATCTCTTGAACCTCAAACAATCTCAATGCATATATTAAAACGTTCAGCCCCAAGAGGCATTTATCCACTATTGTTTTAGACAATTGATTTTATATATGGATGAAGTGATGGATTTAGAAGAAATACAATATAAACATGTGAGGCATTTTTAAGGATGAATCTCACAGTTTATGGAAAGAACAACGTGTTGAGAAATTACGAATTTAGCATTTGTAATGAATACAATAGATCATTAAATCCTACATCAAACAATAAACATATTTAGACATTTAAATCCATGGAGGTACCATCCGCACATTATTAAACATATGAAAAATGACAAGAAGTGTTCATACATTCAGATGAAATCACTCCAGTATCATAAGCATACAACACATAGTTACACTGAAAATGCTATATAACTCGTCGTTTGAGCTTCTATTAATGGTGATATGATACAAGAATCCAAAATGAGATGGTGAATTTACAATAAAAAATGCAAAAAAATAAGCATAGACTGAAACATAACACAAGATATGAATATCACGAGGCTTGCAACCTTAAAAATATGTCCGCGTTTGATGGGATCTTGATCAAACAACTTTGGTTATAATATACTCTTAAATTCCCCAAAGTCCTGACCTGGAAAATGAGCTCCTTGCCTTGCTTTATAGGATGTTTGTTTGTAGGAAAACCATCTATTTAGTCCAATACTGCTTCTTGGAGGTGTATACCTCTTGTCAAAATTCCTGATACTACTCTGGGTTTCTAAATGATTTGCAACTGATTTTTGTTTTTACCAAGTAAAAACTGCCTTTTACCCCCAAAGATGACCCACAATGATATTGAAAGGGGTGTTCCATTTTCTCGATATATTTTTTTTCTTTAGTCCTCTGATCTAGGTAGAAATTGGTGGCCACCCACCTATTCCACTGGCTCAAAACATGGGTTTCCACCTTGGTAGTTTTTCTATAGCTTTTCAGGTCCTAAACTTCCGAGAATGTTTTGAGGCCCTAAAAAACATTTTATGGGCCTAGAATAGTCAGTCTATAGTATTCATCTAGAGTGTTATGAAACAATGTTTAGTCCTCATATATACATTTCAAACGATCTATTGTGCGCCCCAAATGGGGATCGTATGTAAAAGTTATGCCCTTGGGAAGTTGACGTACCAACTACCCCCATCGGGGCCCGAAAACATTTTGGCGTTTCATATTCCGGGGTTAAGGTTTGGATTTTATTTATGAGAAAAATTCCTTTAGAGACTCTTCATAAACATCATAATCTTCTTGTGAATGAGCGTAGCCATCACATCTTTTTTCAGATATAAGATTGCACCATTCCAGTGAGTCATTCACTCTGTAATTTTACAGTTTATGTACATTCTCTCATTAATAAAAATTGTGCATTATTGTATATTTGTGTTTATTTCAATATTTCTATGTATCTCACAATATCTTTGTATATTTAATTTTCATATCTCTTCCTTCATTTTGTTCTCAAAATAATCTGGTTATGTGGTATCAGAGCAGTCTACTCCTTTTTATTTCTTCTGCAAATCCCCGATGAGGTCATGATATAGAGAGTTGGGTCTTGAGATATTTTCCCTTGAGGATAAAGTTTCTCTCTAGCCCAAGTGGCCTCCCATGGAAGAATAAAAGAGGAACAAGGGAGCAAAAGATCCCATCAAGTTGTTTCTTGTGGAAGCCCTTGCGCAACAGAAGACCGAGATGATGGAGAATTTTTCCCAAATCCTTCAACGATTGCTGACAATAATAGGCCCGTCTTTGTTAAGTAGTCGCTTTCTACCCCATTCAAGATACAAGTTAATTTTTATATTCCCATATTTGAAGGTTTGATCGATGCGGATGGTTTGGAAAATGGTTAAATTTTTTAAAAGGCTATTTCTTTGTTCACAATTTTTCCGACAGAGAAAATATCACCTTTTCACTACTTAAGGATCTCCCCCATGTAAAACATTGGTGGGATACTTAATCAGAGAAAAATTCCACAGAGGAGTATGGAATATTTGGGGCCAAGCCCAGTTGGGATTTTTTTATGGATGCGGTCAAGGAGCAATATTACCCTAAGAAAAACTATGATGACTAGTACATGAGTTGGACCACGCTACATCAAAAGTGGGACCAAATAGTTCCATAGCTCATAAATACCTTCCATACCTTTCACACCAAGTTGGGTATCAAAGATTCTGAACAACATCTGGTTTTGAAATACCTTGGGGCTCTACACAAGTACATCCAAACCGAAATAGAGTTTTTGGACATCTCATCACTGGGAGATACTTATAAATATGTTGTCAAAATTGAGTAGAAATTTAAGAAACAAAAAAAGAAAGAATTTGGGTCTGCAAATCCTAAATAACCAAATTATGGTAAAGACATCCCTATCTCACAAAACATTCAAACTCAAGACAACCAGTCCAAGCCACATGAAAATAAGGGAGACGAGAAGATGAAGAAGGAAACTGGGAAATGGTGTGACTTCCACAAAAGCCCTTGGCACACCACCGATGAATGTCACTTGAAATAGTCACTGGTGGATGATCTCAAAGAAACAGAGCCTAACCCCAAATTAGAATCCGATTTAGACAATAATA
This sequence comes from Picea sitchensis, assembly GCA_010110895.2. Taxonomy (NCBI): domain Eukaryota; kingdom Viridiplantae; phylum Streptophyta; class Pinopsida; order Pinales; family Pinaceae; genus Picea; species Picea sitchensis. The sequence continues at coordinate 63,329 of SNQJ01S0059355.1, forward strand.
ATAGGAGACAAATAATTGATGAAGAACCCACTATTGTTTTCATGACCGCAACAATCCAACCCGAAGAACCAGAGGATCATGAGTAGGGGGAGTTCCTTTTCCATTCATAGATTTGGGTGAATGGGAACCTGTTTCATTTTATTGTTGATAGAAAAAGCCAAAAGAAACTCATCTCATCAAAGTTCATCAATCAATTGGATTTGCTGACAACACCACACCTGCAACCATACAGCATCAGATGGATCCACCAGGGATGAGATATTCATGTTATCCAACAGTGACACTTGTCATACAACTTCAAGCCCTTCAAGGATGAGGTAATATGTAATGTTTCCCCACTATAATTATGTGATGTTATGTTAGTTCAACCATATATGTGGAGGTTTCATGTTGTTTATGAGTCTTGACCCTGTAGCATCATTGTTACTCTAGGGGGTCATCCCTACAGGATACCAGAGGTAGTTCCAACTACTATACTGAAAAAAAGTGTAGCAAAGTAATCATTCATACCACAAAATTTAGCCTCTTCACAACTTGGTCAAAAGATAAGGACACTACAAACACTACATCCTCGGCCCAAAACCTTTCTATCCAAGAGAAGTAGATCAATAACATTGTAGAAGAGAACCAAGATACTCCTACTGCACCTATGGGGGTGCCTCCAAATACCCAATCAAATCAAGTTATGATAAATACTTTCATGTTCTGCATGTTGCATATTCATCGACATAATCCTCCCACACTTAGGTAGATCATGTAGCCAAGTTGTTTCATAATAGCCTTCAAAAAGCTAAGCAGGGAAATTTCTTCAACAAGGCAATCAAGCCACCAAGGTTCAAATTCAGCAAAAGCTTCCCAGGGGATGTGACTCAATGGATACCATTACTTCCTAAGGTGGAAGGATTTATCTAGGTGGAAATTGGTGGCCAC
>SNQJ01S0059355.1:65413-84215 GCA_010110895.2 Picea sitchensis
GGAATGAAACTTTGATTATATTACATATTTTCATGTTCCTAGGAGATTAAACCAAGTTACAGATACTCTAGCTAATCAAATTTTAGATTGGCATCTTGCACACATATGAAAGAACATTGACATAATCATGTAAATACATTTTTGCAAATGTGATAAATAAGACACAAAAAGACCAAAAAAACATATATAATATCATAAAGTAACCAGAGTACATAGATGGACGCAAGGGCCTCAAAAATAGGACCAATAACGAGTAGCAGGGCTTAAGCCCTCAAAAAATATATACAAGTAGTGCTCATGGCATGTAAAATGTCTAAATAGGTTCAGGGCCTATGGGCCCTGTTATACTAGTCCACAGCATGGGCTAAATGCCTAAACAATCAGACCCACATCCGAGGTGCCCCCACTAAATGAGGCTGCATGGATGGCGGTAGGTCCTCAATATCTGCCATCGGGACTGTGTGAGTGAGTGCAGTAAAGTTCCGCTCAACTTGTCTAAGTACCCTCTCAGCCTCCCTGACTGGGAGGTCTCCTTCTACTGTCGGTCCCCTGGTAGTGGCGGTTGCGACCCCTAGCTGAGGACGACGCCTGTTCCTTTCATAATCGACAGGTCGCACTGGTCCCATGTCTGCACACAATGAACACATATCTATGAAATACTCTAGAATAACAAAAAAAAATGATATATATAACAAAAATGACATAAAAATTACATATACAACAAAAAAAAAAACTACAAAGGTGGAGACTTACCCATCTCCCCTTGCTCCTCACCAGGAGGTACTGGTATCTCCGGGTCTCTCGAAAAATCAATCCTGGCATAGGGGTAGTCCTCTATAACTGGGATCTGTTGTGACAACCATGCAAAAAATTCATCATCGAAGGACTCATTGGTCCTTCCACCACCCTGTCATGACAATAATACTTCCCATCTAGACACAACAAGAAAATAGGCCTAATGTCCTCATACCACTACCCGAGGAATAAAACTTGGAACTCTCTCAAAAAAGAACGAACACAAAATCGTCTTGAACCCGAAGTTCCTCTGTGTCTGCTGATGACAATATGCCAATTGCCTCTTCATACACTCCGGCAGTGTAGTACTCCAGTAAAAAATTTGTGCATTCAAGCACTAGACAACACAGTTCATATGTGCACGGGACGCCTGATGCAAGGCCACTGAACCGATAATCCACCCAATGTGCAATAATATCACTTGTAGTGATAGGTTAGTGATATTTTTTATAGGCACTTGGGAGCTCAAACGATTTGTCCCAGCCTCACAATGAAGGGCTATCAGTTCTGCTATGTTATGCGGCCTCGACGAAAACGTCCTGAAGTTGACTGGTTCCCCTCTCCTTGAGAGGCTAGTCAAAAAGTAGATATCCTCGGTGGTGGGCACCAGTGATTGCCCCTCTAGCATAAAAGCCTCTACATCAGGGTGCCAATAGTCAACCAAGGCATTCAGTAACCTCAATTGTGCCCGCATAAAAGGACATAGGAAGAACTTTAACAAACCACATTGCATTAATGCAGCCACGACGTTCGGATCTCTTGCAACCAACTCACCAACTTCTTCATGCTCCCTTTCCCTCCAGTGGACATACATCCTACCAAAACAACAAGGTTCAGGAGGGTGAGTGAGTGATTTTTTTATTTTATCTATAAAGGGAGGTCCACGCAGGTAGGGTTTACTCTGCCTGAGTGTACACGTTGCCTGTCTAGAGATAGCTCGCGTGGACCTAGGGCCGACCTTTTGAAGGTCGACGCCCACCCAAAAAATGAAATGAAAAGAAAAAATAAAGAATTGAATAGCTAGATAGGGGAGTTTGTACTTACTTGGTCCAGACGAAAGTTTGTTTCATCCATTGTAGCTCCTAGAATCATCGTTTTTATCAAAGGGGGTCTTTTGGCTCTAGAGTCAATTTCCAAATCAAAAATGGTCCTAATGAGCTGTCAGCTTCTATTTATAGACTTTTTGGCCTCTTTTTGTCACTTTTTGCCTCCCTTATCATTTTATTTATACCAAAAACCATTTAGAGTGATTCAGGAGTTATATGGGAGGGATTTGATCAGGTATTGGGACATTTTTTTTGAGTTTTGAGTAAATTTTGACGGTCCATGAAATTTTTTTCGACGATCAACTTGAGCATATAGGTTAGGTTTCTACCCTAATTTTTGTATCTTGTTGTCTTTTTAATTTTCCATAGGATTGATCCCATCAGATTGTGACACGGAACCATCATATCTACTTTAGAAGTGTCGCAACTTGGTGGTAGAGCCTACCGAAACATGGATTCCCTAGGTAGATCCTGGTTGCATTATGGTATTCATGCTGTCTCTACAACACTATAGGCTCGAGAGTCCTTGCAGTTTTTCCTGAATACGAGTTTGAGCCTCATTTGCATGATTCTTCTTTGCTCTTGACCTCACCCTCATGACTCTCAAAATATAACGAGTCTTCTTTTAAGCCCTTTTTAGACCCTCTAAATATGAAAATATTTCCAAGCGATCTTGTGGACATTCATGCTCGTTAAACTAAAATTTGAAGTCACGTCTGTCTGGTGGTAGTTTACCCCTTTTTCAGTCCAGACAGTCAACTGTACGAACAAAGGTATACTCTATGGAACTTCATCTCTATAGAAGAGTACTCTCAGGTATACTTTTATCCCTTTTTCAAGCCTGAGGGACTAAACTTATGAAGAAGGAACCCCAATGGAGTCCATGTTAATCTCTTTTCAAACTCCCTAAAATTGAAAAGATTGTTGAGTGACCTTATTCTTTCACACTCGTTAAATTGGTCCAGAAGAACATTCCTGACAGAGTCCATAGTTAATCTTTTTTTAGACTCCTTAAAAATGAAAAAATAGCCAAGTGATCTTGTCCTTGTCACACTCGTTAAAATGGTTTTGAATTAACATCTTATCAGTGATAGTTTACCCTTTTTCGAACCGACTAGACTATCTTCAAAAAAGGTACCCCATCAGAGTCTCCTTTTATGTTTTTTCAGACTCTCTAAACATGAAAAACCGCCGAGCTTACCTTCTCTGGGCTCGTTAAACTTACATCAAAGGACATTACCATTGTGTATTTTGTTAGCTGCATTTGCATACCTTATATATCATCCTTGTAACAGTTTGCTTCTGCGTTTTAACACCTTTGGTCCCCGGAGGATTTTTTCCCGAGTATCATTATTTTGAACATCAGTCTTGTCCTTGTGCCTTGAACTTATATGTTTGCAACACTCGTTCCTCCTTTGTAACATAATATTCCTTTATTCGTTTTTCCACAACTATTGAAAAGGACAAAAAAATCAAATATACCCCAAAAAGAGGAAGGGAAAAGTATTTTCTTTATTGGCAGCATAATGAGTCACCCTTGGATAAAGCACATCTGTTCATTTGTTCATCAGACTATGGGATGTAGTATGACCTTAGGAAGCTTTTTCTCACTATATAGAGTTGTGTCCTCCACCGTTTGGTTATCCTTCCAAACATATGGAGAGTTTGCATTGCCTCCTGCTTCTTAAACTTATGTTAATGCCATGCTACCTGAGTCTCATCATTTGTCATGCTTTTGTCCAAGGGAAGTTTGTCACCAAGCCTGAGTCGGTCCCTCTGCAATATGTCTCTTGTCCTCATACCCGACCATCCTGAATGTCCAATAAAGTCCTTATTAGAAATCAATGAAGCCTTCAGTCTGATCATCAAGATTCTCTAGTCCATGATCGACGATCCGTGGAGGATCTCTGGGTAGTGCAGTCATACACTCATATTACACTCCTACCTGAGTTTTGAAGATTTTGAAGTTGTTTCTCGAGCTCTGAAGACCTCATCTCCAGCCATTAGGCCAAATAATCTTCTAGAAGATAGATACTCTATATGTATATCTTTMTGATTTCGAKATGTAGCTCCACTRTGTATTGTTCACGGCTACTCTTTATATAACATGGATCTATAGTGTATTTGATTGGTAKCCATGATTCTATTTTATCCCGAGCATGGGTATGCCYGCCTCGGTGAKACATTTGTTAYTTTGCAGACGACACCTCCCGGTTCTTGATCCTTGGGCTCAATCGTTTGGCATTTCAGTAAATATTGGTAATGTATTTCGGCCATCAGATGCTCTTCTGACCTCACACATTAGSGGRCATCTGTTATAACCCTAAATTGCACCATACTTGCTCACCTGGCATCAGGCCATCTCAGATCCCTTCATTTCCAAAGCACTGCTGAAAAACTCTTTGAAAATCCTCTTTTATAAAGGCCCACGTGCCCTACGCCATTACTGCACKCGTGTACACGCTGGCTGACGTAAGACAACCCACATGGACCGACAAAAGCACGAAAAAATGAAAGTTGGCGATAGAACACAAAAGSTATGGGCGAGTTAACTGAAACTCCCGACCATGCATGGCCAAGGGTTTGTCCAAATACCTAGATCCTTCTAGCCTATAAAAGAAGGGGTAGGGGTCCCATTTGAAGAAGGAAAAATATAGCAAAGAAAATCTGTCCATTTTCATATTCCCATTGTCCCAACCCTTTAGCCTTTCCTTTTGCTAAAGGAGATACAAAGCAAAGCAGTTGGAGGACAGTCGAAGAGGATCCTAGGCTCAGGTTCATGGAGCGGTGGTTGGTCTCAACGTTTGTAAGTTGACTCATTCAAAGTAATAAAGAAAATGCTTTTCCCATCCCATTTCACGAGTTATTCATAAATTGCTAAGTACATGTTTGAATTTCTAACCTGTTATTCTATAGGTAGTATGCATGTGTAGTTGTTTCTTGTCTTGTATGTAGGTCAGCGTTGGAAAGGAGAACTGCGAACAAGTAATCAAGTATGACAAGGGATCGACATAGAACGCCCGGAATGAGGTAGGTTGATCTAGCCATTGCATTTACTAAAAAGAAATGGGATTTAAGTCTGGGGATGAAGGTAGAAGGTAAATTTTCTCTAGGTCATATCTGCATGCAAAGTCTAACCCTATTTGCTAGTCCATAAGGATATTTCCCTCACAACACTCACAGATCTACTATAACTCTTCCATCTTACAAAGTCATTGCCCGGTTTGATGGAGCTGCACAACTAGATGGAATACTTTGTAGGCCGGGGGGGTACATCCTCTTAAACTCTCACACTTCTATCAGGTGGACCCTTAATTGTGGACAAGGCACAAATACCAAGGCTGACCTTATGGGGGCATGGGCATCCCTCATCTTGGCTCACAGACTAAACATAGAAGTGATGCTACTACTGGAAGACTCCAAAGTCATTATTGACTAGATTAATGGCAACGTTGATCTCCAGGCAGTAGCACTGGAATGTTGGAAAGAGAGAACACTTGAAACTACAAGACTTGTTAAGAGCCTCTCCGCCTTACACATCTACAGAGAAGACAATAGAATCGTAGACATCCTATCAAAACAGGCTTTATCTCGGCCCCTCAGATTTCTAGCATTCTCCCGATGGGAGGATGGCAATGAGGGTCCTCCAATACTTCTCAATATCTGAAGCGAAAGACACAAGAAAGATGGTCTTCTTTAGTATCAGATTCTATTGGTATTGGCAATAACTTCTCCCTCAGAATTCATGACAAAATGACTTTGGTTGGATATTTGTCATTATGTGAGAAGAAAGATGGAATTTTGCATGTCTCTGCTTTGACAGGATCGCTGAAATGTAAATTCTTATATCCTCCTGAATATAAAGAGAATTTTTCCCGTGGAAAAAAAAATTCTAGAATCTAAATAAATTTGACCTTCATAGTGTAGGTTTCAACTATATTTATCTGATCTATAGTGAATAACTATTATAATGGAATATCCATGAAAATTTACAGATTAGTAATGATTTCACACCATCATTATACACCACCAAAACAAGTAATACTTGCAACATTGATGGTATCTACATAAGTGTGATGAACTGTGGAAATATTACATGCGTAATGAAGGATATTTAGATAATAATTCCTTTAAATATGCTTGATATCACATGTGATTGATTTATGATACTGGTATGCATAAATATAGTTGAAACCCAAGTAGGGGCATGGTAAATGATTTGTAAATTTTCATGGATATTCCACTGGATAGTTCATCACAATAGATCTAACAAAATAATGAAATCTCTACTGTGAAGGTTAATTTCCTTTATATCTCAAATTCTTTAATTACTGGTTTTTTTCTTAAAATGTATGAAATAGATAAAATGATAAAAATAGAGAAAAAAATAAATACTCACACACCATCTACAATTAAACACAAGATATAACCTTGGAAACCCAATATGGGAGAAAACCCAACTAGAATGTGAGTCTGCTTTGTTATCTTCTATTCAAATGCAAGTACAAAGAATGATTCACTCTCTATGGAATTTACTTTGACATCATGGCCTGTATGGATACTACATAATATATCCTCTATTTATCTCTTATTGTTATTGGATATATCGATGAATGCAAACATAAAATAATCTCCCTAGATCCACCTGGATCTAGAACAAAACAAGACAGGACATGACGCTTTCCCTAAGTTATAACTATTGAATTTACTACCAAAGAAGGAATGGATGACATACCTTTAGATATCACTTCCTTATATCTTTGTTTTCCTTGCTTAGCTCTGGTGCTCTTGTGATATCAAATCTGCAATGACACAAACCAACCAAAGTGAAAGAAACAATAATAGATTCAATGAAAACCTAAACACATGATAAAGGTGTCATATAATAAAATGCTAATTATTTTATGGGAAACAAACATGCCATCGTATTATATTAAGTAAAAGTGGAAGACACAACCAAAATTCTTTGATGTCACAAGTTCCCTTTCAGTGGTCCTTTGTTCCAACACACACATACACTTGCTCTGAATTTGTATGAAGATGGTCCAAAAAATATTGATGGGAAAATGGAGGCCTCAAGCATCAGTTGCAACAGAATCCTTCACACAGTCTTAAGCCTATTCTTTCAACAATTCTTTGCTTAATCTTGCTTAACCTTTTCCATGAGAAATCCATCATTATATATGAGAAGGTGAAGTGGTTAAAAGGATGAGGATGATCCCACCAAATCAGAGAATCCAGTAGGATCACAACCATAAGGACGCCACCTCTCATTCTATAAGATTTTCCTTCTAGAAAATTCATGAACTTCTTCCTTTCTTTATCTTCAAACGTCGTTGCACCCTGCCTATATAACATCATGCAGAAACCCCGCGAGCCAGGTATAGAGAAGCCTGTGGAAATCAATGATTTTCGCACTGTGTACTATTGTCAGCTTACAACGTCATTCTAAAAACATGCCTTGTAGGGGAAGAAATCAGTCATTTTTCTCATGTAAAATATTGTTTTGAGAGCCTGAACAAATGCTTGTAGAATCATCATTTGGATGACCAAAATAATGTGTAATAGAATTCCCCCCAAAGTATGAGGTTGGAACTCATGACAGCTGAAATACTTTGTAAAATGCGTGTGTAGGTTGGGAACATGGAGCTCACCAATCGGGAACCTACAAACAATCAAGCATCTGCACAATATTATACTATCTCTGAGGTAGGCATTCCCATGCTTAGACTACAAATTATTAGAATCATAAATTTCAATCATGGCCACCAATTATACATTATGGATCCATGTCATCAAGACGATACATAGCCACCAAGAATACACTGTGGATATGTGTTAACAAAATTGAAATCGGGACATAGCCACGAGACATACAAAGTGGATCTATGTGTCAATACAAATTGTAAACACTCTATCACAACCTAGACCAAGATGATGAGATCCAGGGTCTTCAATCCCATCATCCGTAAGTACGAATCTATCCATGTGATTACAGGTGTTGAAGGCGATCATGGTAGAAACCACTTGATTACCGGTCATTGATGAAAACCGTTAACAAGTGTGAGGGAAATCACCATTGATGTCAATGACTCCCAAGGTACTTTAGTACAATCCAACGAATGTGAATAAATGAGTTGAATTTGAACACTCAATGGAATCTCTTGATCAGGAACCAATGATGTGAATCCACTGTTGAAAAAGAAGAAACCTACCATTGAGGCATGCAATCCCTAAGGTACTTGATTTCTAGGTCTTGTTCCTGGATGATGAGTTGAAGTCGACAGGATAAGACTTCTCACAGGAGGGCCTTAATGTATCCCGCATCAGTGACATGAAATAAGTAACAAATTTAGGGTAGATCAAAGTATGAAAATGATTTGAAACTGACAAAGGGAAGGGCAACATGGTAGTAATTGATAATTGTAGATGGCTGACTCAATAGAGGGCTTGTTTGGACTTCTCTTAAACATATGAATGACATGACAATGGTATTGGTAGCATTGATTCAAAGACGACACAAGATATGAACTTGTAGAAAATCAGACGCGAGACAAATGGATTTCCCAATCCGGATTCAAATGATGAAGGGGGTGTCATGTTCAAGAGTGATGATTATTTCCACTAACACAAATACAGAGACACGTTTCTTTCCAAAATTCCCCCCCACCATTTCTGGTGAATACCTCTTTATTTTTACTTAATCTTGAGGATGATAACATATGCTTGTTGATGTAAGCTCATCCTTCAGACGAGTTCGTCAGAGTATGTTTAACGAACCCTAAGAAGGAGTGGTTCTATCCTGTATGGGTCTTTCAATGTTTGTTTAACGAGTCCAAAGATAGAAAACTCGAGGGTTTTTCATGTTTTGAGAGTCTGAAAAACACTTAAAGATAACTCTCTCAATTCCTTTTTCATAAATTAGTTCTATGGGACCAAAAAAGTGATAAACTATTGCCCATCAAACATTTTCTTCAAATAATTTTATGAGCGTGAAAAGAACAAGGTCGCTCGACAATCTTTTCGTTTTTATGGAGCGTGAAAAGAGATTAAAGGATACTCCATGGGTTTTGCTTTTCATGTTACCATGACGAGTACTAAAAGACGACAAAAGTATACTCGGTTTCATTCTCATCTATTTTCGAGCACGAGAACAAACAAAGACTAGGCTTGAGTTTTTTCTGAAAAAAACCTAAAAAGTACTTGTACTTGTGAAAAATATAAAAACAAATCACAAAAAATCTCCATATTTCATTGTTCAGGATTCTAATTCTTCTATCTGCGAGAAAAAAAAATACTCACGAAACCATTAGACCTTTAGGTTTTTGATAAAATGCATTTAAATAATATAAAATATTAATAGAAAAAGTAAAAAGTGTAATAAATAGGAGTGAATTTTTTTTTTACTATTTCATTTTCATTTTGCCCAAAACTTGCCTAGAAACCCTTTTTTTACCTCAGAATTCAGTGGTCGATTGCGGGAGGCACGGGTGACAATTCAATGAATGGATTCCATTTAAACAGTAATCTCCTTGTCCTCTTGTTTTTCATTAGATTAAATTTCATTTTCATCAGTTTATATTGGATTTTTGAGTTAAAGTTTTGGCCGGTAGCTGTGCACTGGGGCTACCATAGGTGACTAGTATCAAAACCTGTGGAAATCAATGATTTCTGCAGGCACCCTATGGCTCACCTGTGAAAACCCCACACTGTGTAAAAGATCTTTTTGCGGAAAATGAAAACCAAAAAATATTTATATGCGTTTAGCCAATAGAAATTTCCCAAATCAACAAATGAGGATGCTAACTCCCTTTTATTGTCCCAATGCAGATATTTGATCATCAAAATGATGGAGTATAGGGAGAGAGGGCACAAATATGATGACTATGATGCTTTGAATGACCCAGGCACTGTAAATGCCCTCCGACAATCTGGATTACTGAAATTATTTAAAATCCACGGCATGAGGGCCCAATTGAGGCTACTGGAGTATTTGGTCCACATGTGGGATGTGGATCAGCGGGTGTTTCATGTGGGTTCCCACATAATATCCTTAGATATCGAAGATATCTATTTATTGATGGGGTTATCTCATCCATGTGACTTTGATAAGAGGTAGAGGTGGTGGTCTACCAATGAGCGAGTATCTCCGTCGATACTGTGATCCTGGGGCAGAGAGACGCAAGGGAAAAGTTTCCATCAGGGGTTTCTAGGATTTACCCCTCAAGACTATTATTTTTAACATTGAACATATGGTGGGGAGTGCATATCCTCACATGGATCTCCAAATCTATTTTCAATATGCCATGGAGTGCATGGAACCTAGGGTGTTCAACTGGAGCGACGAATTCCTTCGTACCATGAAGAAATAGCTAACAAAATGCAAGAGGGGGACCTGAATAAATTCGTGTATGGATCTATTTTGGTGTCTTTATTTTTAGAGAGGGCCCCCCATTTACGTTTACAGGTAGAGTGGGGAATATCGGCCCCACGAGACCTAAGGATGAAGAGGTGGTGAAACCTCATGGCTCGACATGTAGTGGGCCCCATCATCAAATAAAACAATGCATTATTTGACTGGTTGAGGCCTCAGATCCCGATGGTGAAAAATTATGCATATGTCAGGTTGGATTTCATAGGTGACCCTGAATTGGTTCTACCTGAGGGCTTTTAGTGGGGAGACGTAGATAAGAAAACATTTTTTTTTCTATGATGTTTTTTGTGAATTTTAAAATACAAGATGTTTTTTATGCTTTCAATCCGATGACTAATCAAAATATTTTGACAATGAAGATGTAGGGCCACACTGACCTTCTAGTACATCTCCTATTTAGAGACAAGGGGAAGCACTTGTGGCAGTAGGATGGGATGTTGAAGACTATGAGGTAGTCGAGCAGAACCTAGAGGGATTAACCACAGATATCCCAGACATTTCCATCGATGAAATTATGAGATGCTATTAGTGTCATACTGTAGGTGTATCTAGTTCACTTAGTCGAATACTTCATAGGGTATCATGGGAAGTAGTGTGCTACCGTGGGAAACATCCTTGAGGCCATTTTGTAGAAGCCATGAGATTCATATTTTGATATTTTGGTCTTCAGATGGAAAACACTTTTTTGTAAAACACTTTTATCGTTATATATATACATGAGGCTTCTACCTACTTACTTGCTTTAATGTGAATTGTGATTGGATTTACATGTGTCTCAAATGTCTTTCTAACACATAATTAGCTAATCCATATGTTAATGTATTTAGACATCTAGGAATATGATGATATTCAATGTAATCGAAATAATGTTCCAAGAGGAAAATTCGTAGATATACCCATAACAAAGTAGGACTTCAGATAACATAGACATTACTTAGCTATAATACCACTAATTGTGAATCAATCTGTATAACCAAATGATGGATTCCAAGTGAAATAGCGTCGATCAACAATTCAATGACTGCACTATATTCTGAGATATTGTTAGTTGCATGACCGAGGCAAACACCGTGTAGACTGATTAACTCATTTGTAGGTGAATAGATTTCCCAAGAAGCGGATGCTAAGTTTTGAGTACTATAACTAATGCCATCGATGAATCCAATGTGGGGTAGTGAAGACACCAGCATTTGAAAACCAAGAACAATGCAAGGTAAGAAGCTGGGGGTCGAAACCAAATAACGAAAAAGCATACAAAAGTAGCACACAAAAGTATGATACAATAAAAATACAAGCACTTATGCAAAGATAACCTAAGCATAGTACTTTTTCAAGTAAATCCCATTTTTGTGATCACTCAAAGGAATTCCATAATAATATACTAACTCATAGGCTCCTTTCTCCAACACTTGTTTGACGATATAAGGGTCGCGCCACATAGCCTCGAATATTCTGGCCCCTAGTAAGTCATGATCTTATTCATAGAGGAGAACTAGATCACCTTCGGAGAAAATACATGGTTTAGCATGCTTTTTGTATTGGGATTTTATGCGTTTCTTATGGGTTTCAATAACCAGGAAGGCATCACAACGGGTTTCATCTAATTGCATTAGATACAATAGATGCTCTTCTTCGGTAGAAGTGTTTGAGAGAATTTCAATGACTAGCTTCAAATATGGGATCTCACATTCAATCAGAAGGACAACTTTGATACCATACACCAACTGAAAAGGCGTAAATCCCATGGCAGACTTCATGGATGTCTGATAGGCCCATAATGATGAAAACAACATTGTGTGCCAACTTGTCTTGTGAATTCCTATTATCCATCGAAGAATAGAGATAAGAACTTTGTTTATCACTTCAACTTGGAAATTGGCCTCTGGATAGTAGGGGGTTGAGTTTTCATGCCAAAGGTTCAACTTTTCAGTAAGCTCGGACATCATGAAATTTAAAAAATGGCTACTGTGATCAGGGACGATAGCTTGCGGGATTATGAATTGTGTGATGATATGATTGAATATGAATAAGGCTGCATTTTTTCGGTATTATCAAATGTAGGCATTGCCTCGGCCCATTTCGTGAAATAATCCATGGCTACGATGATGTATCCATGCCCCCCAATCGAGTGAGGGTTGCATGTCATGAAATCAATGCCCCATTTTGTGAAAGGTCCAACGGAAACTACAGGGTGTAAAGGAGTGGAATGAGAGGGGACTTGGGAAGGTGTTAGAATGAAATCGGAAGTAGCATTGTACCCAGGAGGAGTAAAAAATCCAGAAGCTTCGGATGGAACCTGGGTAAGAATAGGGATAGAAGTATTAAAATAATTATACCCAAGAGGAAGCGACGAGATGGGTCTAGAGGAAAGTGGTGTGCCAATGGGAGCTTGGCTAGCCACCGTATTCCTAGTGGGAATAGTTGTAGCGTGTGGGACCATTGTGGAATGGTCCATATGAAGAGGAATGGTCAAGATAGGACCAATAGATTGTGTGTCTGAACCAATGAAGAGATAACAAGTTGTACTAGCAAAGTGATCTAGAGGTATCATGTAGGTAGCAACCATTTCAGGTAGTTCAGAGATGACAGGTATATCAACACTTGTTCCCAAGCCATAAAGGTCTCGCACTGTAGCCGAGGTTCGAAATATGTTAGTGGTCCAAAAGGTGTCCTCCTTTTCTAGGCTGGTAAGAGGTTTGGTTGGTATTACAGAAGTGTCAACAACAAGTTCTCCAGATGAATTCAATTGGAGAATACGTCTCTCGTATCCAGAAGGTATTTGGAAAGCATCTAGAGTATCATAAACAATTCAGAAATTGTCTAAAGAGCCAGTTCTTTTCTTGTGAAGGTATGTTGGCTTGGACCTCACTTTTCTGAGTTGAGCCCTCCAGTGGATTAGTAGGAAAGGGTTGAGAACCTTTCGGATCTTCCAAGGGTATTCCTTGCATCCTACATGAATGGCGTGGAGGGTTAATGTTGGCTGAACCAAATAGTTTACAGAAAAAATCTATGGCCAACTATAGAAACAAACAACACTCGCTAATAAAATCTAGGAATCAAACCAACAAAACAAAACCTTCTTATTTCGAAGTCACTAGTTGGTGTTGAAATCCAATGTCATGAAGTCAAGACAAGAAGGGGCTAGGATAGAGAAGGTGGCAAAGTTACATGGATGACCTGCTTAACAGACTTACACCCTGGTGCAAGCTTCCACATATAATCGTGGGTATACCCTCCAAGGAGCCCGAGTGAGTTTGACCAACATCGATTCTAGGTACCATGAAGAATTTCCCCTCCACAGTCACCTCATATAAGAACCTAAGAAGATAGGAAACTAATGCTACCAAGAACAAAAATGATTCCTGGGGAAACAATCGATAGTCTGATCCATGCGCAAAAGCAGGGTATCTAGCCCAAAATCAACTTGAGAGGCTTCCACTCATCATTGTGGGTATACCATTCAAGCGACCCCCATAATACGCACAATATCTACATCGAGACCAATAAAGAAGGGTGAGTAACTCTGCCAATCTCAATGCGACCTCATGTTTGACCCTTGTGTGAGAAGGGCTTCCCAGGACAAAATGTTGCAAACGGATTTGAACACTCCCTATCAAAATATGCTATTGTGTATTTTGTTCTTTGGAGAGTGTGTCTCACAGCCTATTCCAAATCTCTAGCCTATCTAATGTTGGTGTAAAAGGTCCCTAGAAAATAAAAGTTACTAATTGAGTTTTATATTTCACAATGTTTTTTAGAGGCTATTGTTTACTCAAGAGGGAAATGGGAATGAAACCAATGTTGTGTAAGACCTTGACCCAATAATATGCAAATAGAAATGAATTATGCAATATTTCGTTCAATGAACTCTATCTACAATAGGGAGAAGGCATTTTTATGGAATGATGTACGATACGAAATGTACTTTCTTTTTCTTGAATGAAAACAATTGCAAACAACCATAAATAATGATATTTGTCAATTTTCTCTTCTTTTGAATGTAAAAACTTTCTTATGTATGATTACTTAAAAGAATAGATGTCTTTAAATTGCTCCTTTCTAAAACTAGATCAGGGGTATAACTAAGAAAGGAAAAGTAATCAAAGAAAATTTATACCCTCAACAAGCACCCAAATCAAACTTTCAATGAAGATAAAAGTAAAAATGACAAGAAAGTGTTTCACCAAATGCAAATAAAAAATGACTTTCCAATCAACAAGGAATCCAAAAAATGTAATCAATCCAAAACTTTAGATCCAATCAAAAGACTTTTAATCAATCAAGAACTTAGATGCAAAATCAAAGATTATATACTTGTTGATAAAAATCAAGAGGTAAAAATGAAAAATGACTAAGATAGGTGTTCGATCTCCGAAAACCAATCGACAACAAGTTTCAAACTCAGAAATCAGTCAAATACTGACATTAAAAGTTCCTTCCAGCTGGCTAAAGAAAAACTAGGCATCAAAAGATGACAAGACCCAAACCAAAAAAAATTATAGACGCCGCTACAACCTAGCAGTAGATTATAGTGCGGAAATCAAAGGTTTATGCAGTCTAGATTTGGGTAGGTCATAGAGAGTATGAACTGAAACAAATAGTTAGGGTGTGGAAATCAAAAATTTCTGCAGGCTGTGAATGGGTTCAATGCGGAAGTGTCCGTAAAAAAAAAAAATTTGGAAAGAGGAAAAAAAGTCTAAGTGAACTTTCAAATCTAGAGATTCTGGATGGAGGATGCCCCATAGACTCAGAGACTGAGATAAAGTGAAGAAAGGTAGGATAAAATAAAATGGCCAATAAAAAACCACAAACAAGTCGTTTCCCCAGTGGAGTCGCCAATTTTGTTATTGGATAAATTGGTGAATGCAAACATAAACTAATCTCCCTAGATCCACCTGGATCTAGAACAAAACAAGACAAGACATGACKCTTTTCCTMAGTTATAATCATCAAATTTACTACCAAAGAAGGAATGGATGACATACCTTTAGATATTGCTTCCTTATATCTTTATTGTCCCTGCTTCGCTCTGGTGCTCTTATGAGATCAAATATGCAATGACACAAACCAACCAAAATGAAATCAACAATAATAGATTCAATGAAAACCTAAACATGTGATCAAGGAGTCATATAATAAAATGCTAATGATTTTATGGGAAAGAAACATGCCACCGTATTATATTAAGTAAAAGTAGAATATACAACCAAGTTGCCTTGATGTCACAAGTTCCCTTTCAGTGGTCCTTTGTTCCAACACTCACATACACTTTCTCCTAATTTTTATGAAGATGGTCCACAAAATCTTGATGGACAAATGGAGGCCTCAAGCATCAGTTGCAACAGGATCCTTCACACAGTCTTCAGCCTATTCTTTCAACAATTATTTGCTTAATCTTTATTAACCTTTTCCATGAGAAACCCATCATTATATAGGAGAAGGTGACATGGTTAAAATGATGAGGATGATCCCACCAAATTATATAACCCAGTAGGATCACAACCATACAGACACCACCTCACATTCTAGAAGATTCACCTTCTAGAACCTTCGTAAACTTCTTCCTTTCTTTAGCTTCAAACGCCACCGCACCTTGCCTATATAGAATCCTACAGAAACCTCGCGAGCCAGGTATAGAGCAGCCTGCGGAAATCAATGATTTCTTCACTGTGTACTACTATCAACCTGCGACATCATTCTAAAAACATGCGTTGTAGGGGAAGAACTCAGTCATTTTTCTCATGTAAAAGATTGTTTTGAGAGCCTGAACACATGTTTGTAGAATTATCATCTCAACCACCAAAATAATGTGTAACACTTATAATACCGTTCCTAGGTTCTCTTCTAAACTATGGAACAAATACAATGCTAAAAAATGGAAGCCCTTCTCCTAGCGACCTGGTATTTGTTGGAATTATTTTCATTCATGTCAAATGATTCATTTTTTTCATTAATGTCATTTTACAACATTAAAATACACACAACATTACCAATATCATTATATATATATATATATATATATATATATATATATATATAGTTTTACAAGCATATTAAAAAAGGGGTGCATATGAGAAAGTAAAAAGTTAAATTGTGGTTTCAAACCCATGCATTTGGGTATTTTCACATGGTATATTCCCATGGTATTTGGAAAAGTAAAATAAAAAAGGAGAATTAATTATTTAATTAATGGACATGTCCCTTCATGAAGGGTTATGAAAAATGATGAAAATAGAAAGTATTGAGAGAAAGTGTGCATGTGAAAAATGGATTAGCAAAAATTGAATATTATTCGAAAAGGGAAGAGTTGTAAAATTGGTTTTAGGTCAACTTGCCATTTTCGTGGTAACTTATGATGTGGGATGTTTTAGACCTTGAAATTATTAAGAGACAAAGGAGAGATATTGGTGTATATGTGGTAAACATTTCATATGTTTTTTTTCTATACCTGAAGAGATATGCCCTGTGGAAGTTAGGGTTATTGAATGATCCTGAAACCCATTTCATCAACTTTAGACTTTTTCTATAACTTATTTTTTGCAATGTTTTAGACCTCGAAATTTTGAAAAGATAGAGAAGAGATATTAATATACATGTGGTAAGAATTTAAGATTCTATTTGACTATAATTTCATAGATATACCCTGTGGAAGTTATGGTTTCTGAATGGTCCTAAGATCAGTTTCAAATAGGTCAGTTTGACATTTTCACTATAACTTCTTTTCTAGGACTTTTTAGATTGTGAAATTTTCATAAAACAAAGGATACATATGTATGTGTCTTAGGTAAAAATGTTAGATTTTGGTTCACTATACTTTGTGAGATATTTTCTGTGGAAGTTACAGTTTTTGAATGGTCTTGAGATTAGTTTCAAACATGTTAGTATGGAATTTTCACTATAATTTATTTTCTGGGAATTCTCGTATTTTGAAATTTCTAGGGATTTGAGGGGACATACAAAAGTACCTTAGTAAAAATTCCAGAATAATATTTTAAAATTTTTAAATGTGGCATGTTGTACAAATTTGTTCTTGGGAAGAGCCCTAAAACAACAAGCTTTGCGACAATTACCATTTGTAAATTCAAATTTTGGTCAGACCTGGTAAGTGAAGAAGTAGTGAGAAGACATACTGAAAGAAGAAGAAGCGAATAAACCTGGTGAATATATAAGGAGTGAACATACTTGGTGAGGGAATAAGTAGAAAAAAAACTTGGTGAAGGTTGTTGCAACTCACACAAAGATATTGATGTATATTTCTAAGTTGGTGCTTAGTAGTGAGGATTGTTGTCTCCATTAGATTTATGTCTATGAATATTTGTAAGAGTCGGTTGGTGCCGCTCAAAAAAATATATTGGTGTCTCTTGATAAGTTAGTTCTTAGCTGTGGGGATGGGTGTTTATGGAAATTTGTAAGAGTAGGTTGGTGCCTCATGATTTTTACCAGTGGGGATTGGTGTCTCTAGTAGGTTGTTTCCTAAAAATATTTGTAGCAATATGTTCCTATAAAGAATTATACAGATAATGTTTTTTGTCTTCTCCCGAAAGGGTTTCCATGTAAATCTTGTGTTCCATGTTTTGTAGTTAATATATCTCATATGTTTTTTTTTTCTTATGGACGATGAAAGTGTCAAAAAGTAAAAAAAATGTCATATATTGAGTCACCCCCACTTCTTAGTATAAGTGTGTGCTCAAGAATTGGCATCAGAGCAAGTTCCTTCGGAAATAGTCTAACCAATGGAAGGTATATATTGAGAGCACACATGGAAATGGAATATAATATTGGTACTTCAGAAAGTGAATAAAAAAGGAAAGAAACGATGGATTCAGAAAAGGAAAAAAATCTCAAAAAGATGTAGAAGTAGATATTGAAGAACTCATTTGTGACTTAAGAGAAATAAATAATCTTCAGAAAAAAAAAATTGAAACAAAAGGAGAAGCTACAGAAACATGAAGAGGAGGATTTTCATCCAAAATAAAAAATGTCACAAAGCCTTGAAGACACATATAAGACTATTTTCAACCTAAATATTCAACTAGAAGAGGTAAAAAGGAAGTAAGATGTTGTGAGAATCCATGTTAAGAACCAAATACCTGAATACAAAATATCACAATAGATCCAAAGATATCTGAATACACTCACCACAAAAGATATATGAAACCATATATAAAACCACAACTTTATTATATCAAACCCTTGAGGTAGGGAAACACCGTACAATGTATCCTATTATGGAAGGGATCCTCTCCTGTTCACTTGCCTCTTCAAGGGGGCAACCTCCTAATGAGCTTCAGCTCCAAATACAATACTTCTCTTCATGTCTCATTACATTGCTTGAACCCCTTTATATAGTGCTACCATCAACTAAGAACATTCTAGAGGAGGAATTCTAGAAGTAGAACCTTCTAAGAAGTCCTCTTACATTTATTATATCTAATTACTCATTTATTATATCTAACTACCATAGTGGGCCTTATTTAATAATATAGTGGACCTAGTCCACCTTACATTGAATGGTCTCCACTATCAT
>SNQJ01S0059355.1:86006-105214 GCA_010110895.2 Picea sitchensis
GAATAAAATTATGAAAATATGGAAGGTAAAATTGTTTCCTTAAGAAAGGAATTCGAGAATTCAACTGCTCAGTTGAATAGAAGATTGAAGTTCAAAAAGAGCACTAAAATATTAGTTGAAATCATCAAATTCCAAATATTTCGACTCATTAAAATTGTTCTTGTCTATGATAAAAGTCAGATGACCACCAAATAAGATTCAAAAGTTATATATCCACCAAAGAAAGTAAATGAAGAAAAATATAAAAGTTATGTTGATGTACTGAAAATCTCCATCAATGAAAAAGAAAACATGAAGAGAGAAAATGATGTTCCATAGAAAATTGACATTCTTCCCAAAGACAATAAGGACATATTCAAACGATATTTCCCACCAAGATGGCCTCACACAACTCGATACCAAAACTCTTTCCTTGGTTATTGTTTTCTTGCAGTCATTTTGGTCATAAAGGAATAGATTGTAGAGCATATCCAAAAAATGATCATGTATGGAACATAAACAAAAGTACTTATGGGTTCTCAAATATAAACTATAATTAATTTTAATTATTATTTGATTACACTGTTGTGTGTTACAAGTTCAATAACTATGGCCACATAGCATGTTTTTGTAGAAGTGTCCTAGTGGAAACTTCTAGACAAAACAAGGAATAAGATAGCCTTTCCAAACAAAATCAACAACCCACAAGAGTTTGGAAAATGAGGAAAGAGAAAGAGAAGTAGTAGAAGGATGAATATATTCTTGTGAAAACTTTCATTCATGCTAAAAAAAAAGTAAACAAATGGTACATTGACAGTGGATGCTCAAATCACATGAGAGGGGACAAGAACAAGTTTCACACTTCGAAGGAAGTAAATGAAGGTAGTGTAACGTTTGGAGATAATGATACCTCAAGGATAGATGGAAAATGTACTCTTATTATTGATAATTGAAATACTAAAATAGAGAATGTATTGGATGTTGAAGGTTTGGAACATAATCTTCTCAATGTTAGTCAAATGTGTGATCAAGGACACACTCTCACATTTGATTCTCAAGGATGTGAGATGAGGAATAAAGGCTCTGGAAGATTGGTGGAAAATGAATATATAACCTCAAATAATATAGATATCCTCAATGATATCAAGGGAGAAAATTCCATATGGGACAAATAGATGAAATTTGGTTATGGAGTAGAAGAATGGGCCATATAAACTTAAGTAATCTAGTAAAAATCAGCACCAAACAAGCAATGATAGATATGCCAAAGATTGTGAAACCTTCAAACACTCTTTGCAAGCAATTTTAGCATGGGAAATAGACAAGAACAAGATTGAAGTCAAAGGAGTACTCAACAATGAATCCATTGGAACTCATTCATACATATCTTTGCGGGCCTACAAGAACACAAAGTCTACAAGGCGAAAATTAATTCATGTTTCTAATTGATGATTACGCTAGAATGACATGGGTTACAATTATAAAAGAAAATCGGAAGCATTTGATAAATTCAAAGCATTCAAAGCCTTGGCTGAAAATGAAATAGATTTGAAAATCAAGTTCTTGAGATCATACAAAGGAGGTGATTTTATATGAAATGAATTTGAAGAATTTGGTGAGCTTCATGGAATAAAGAGACATTTTTTTATTTGCAAGAACTCCATAGGAGAATGGAGTGGCAGAAATGAAAAATCATACCGTATAATAGATGGATAGAAAAATGTTGAATTCATATAATCTATTAGATAGGATTTGGAGAGAAGTAGTAAACATTGTGTTATCACATGAAGTTGTTCAGGGGCCCAGGTTACATCCATGAGCACAGGAGAATGGGTGAGTTCATTTTGCAGTGACAGAGATCCCCTGTGCAATTAAAGTTAACTCTATCTTTGAGCGAGGTTGGAGGAATTTCACAGTTGGCAGGAGGATAAATTTTAGCGAGGATGATAAAATAACAGGCGTGCCCAGATCGCAGATCGCGATCAGATCAACGAACACCAATCATTTTGGCACCGCAAGCTGTACGGGTGTTAAAATCCAAAAGAAGGTCTGAAATCCAAACCGCGGTATTGGAGGGAGGCTACGTGGCAGAAGATGGTGCATTTAGGGCTCAAAAGCGGTGTGGGTCCAAACTGCTTTCGGCGACTCCGAAGTCATGTTCTCTTATAGCACCGTATCCAGCAATAGCATGTGGCCTCCCCCTAATAGTCAAGTCATGCCCCAATCTCGAGGAGGGTTCAACCAATGAACAAGGATTGAATTTTGTGGCCTCAAAACCACCCACTTATTCAATGACCAATCCATGATAAGCACGTGGTCGCCCGCTATTCATCCAACCACGCTCCGATCTCGAGGAGGATTCAATTAATGAATAAGGAATGGTAGCTTAAACCTCAACTCAGTCCATAAATAGAAGGCATGGAAGATATGGCCGAAGAGACATAATTGTTAGACCAATGTACCATGATGGATGGTTTCATATTGCAAGCCCATACTGATGTGAGCTTGCGTCTGACAAGAGGATACACACACAATCTGACAGAAGGATGCACATGCGAAAATCCTTGGATGGGATGGCCAACTCACATTCCTGGTTTTTAACCACCATTCTGAGTATAAAAGAGGATATCAAAACAAAGAAGGGGGGGTTTAGAGGCTAGAGAGCTGAGAGATTTTTAGGGTAGGGCTTTGTATTTTTCCATTTGTGAGCCTGAGGGGCATGGATTGTAAAATATTATGTTATTGAAGATTCCTTTGAGTTGTTTTATTAGACTGTCTTCTTAGTTTACATGTTGTTCCATTTTTCTTGTCTGAATGTAGAATATTTTATTTATGGATTCCTGAGGTGGTAGAAGATCTGTTGTCATCTTTCCCATGTTTCATCGTTTATCACTCATATACTTTCTATTTTTCTTCTTGTTTGGATGTAGTATCTTTGATTTATGGATTACTGAGGTGGTAGAGGATCTGTTTTCATCTTGCTCATGTTTCATCGTTTATCACTCATACACTTTATGTTTTTCTTCTTTTATGGATGTAGCATCTTTGATTTATGGATTCTTGAGGCGGTAGAAGATATGTTGTCATCTTGCCCATGTTTCATTGTTTATTATTTGGACACATCTATTCTCTTTGTAGGGAGGATATTTTCTTAGTGAGTATTCATATTTATGTTATTCTCTTATCCTTCTCTTCATCGTTAAGCAAATATTTTTTCTGATAGGGAGCTTAAATGCCTTCAATGAGAAGATTTTTTATGACTCCATAGCCCAATGGTCCATCATTGATCTACAACAACCTCTGTTATCTCTTCCTCTCTTTGTAGTMTTGTCCTGACCCCTGACGTTAAAACCACTTGAAACAAAMTTAATGYTACCATGCTTACTCCCATTTGCAGTTTGGGGCTGACTCTTGGAGTGATAACACATTGTAGTCCACATTTTGAATAGTGGGAAAATTAGAGTGAACAACAACAAAACACCTACTGAATTATGGAAGGGTAGACTAACAACAGTTGAATACTTCAATTTTTTTGAAAGAAAGTACCATAAAGAGAGATGATTAGGAATTGGGAAAATTTGACTCTAGAGTTGATGAAGGCATATTTTTGGGTTATTCATCAAGAAGAAAGGCTTATTTACGTTACAATAAAGCATTGGGAAAAATCGTATAGAGTGCCAATACGAAAGTGGATAAGCTAGGGAATCAGAAGGTGAAATCACATATTCAAACAAAGGAGCCAAGCCGAAAATAAGGAGAAGAAAATGAAGAAGAAGAATAAGAATCTCAATATACAAAGACACCATCTATATTTGTTTGAAAGAATCATTCATAAAATTTAATTATTGCTGATAAATATATAGGATTTCAGACTAGAAGAAGATTAGGAAGTGCACCAGAACATGAAAAATGATCTTTTCTATCTAAAACAAAGCCTAATAACTTTACATAATCTAGTGAAGAAAATAAATGAATTGATGCCATGGAACACAAGCTAAATCCAATTGAGAAGAATGAGACATGGGAACTTTTTCCAAGACCAAAAGATAAAAATCTGGTTGGTACACCAAGTGGGGATTTTAGGAACAAGTTGAATGAAGATGGAAAATTAATAAGAAATAAAGAAAGATCGGTTTATAAAGGCTATGATCAAGTTGAAGTTATTGATTGCTAAGAGATATTTTCCTCGGTTGCAAGACTAGAAGCTATTAGAATGTTTTTGGAATTTGCATGTTTCAAGAAATTCAAAATCTATCAAATGGATGCCAATTATACCTTTCTCAATGGAAAATTAGAGGAAGAAGTATGCATTGAATAGCCATAAGGATTCTTATTATAAAAAAAAAAATATCATGTATGTAGATTGAAGAAATCACTCTATGGGATAAAACAAGATCCCATATCCTCGCATTCAAGACTTGACAAATATCCACAACAGAAAGGATTCAAAAGAGGAATTGATGAAAGTAATATTTATGTCAAGAGAGTAGGATAAAATCAGTTGATTTTTGTTGTTTATGTAGATGACATAATGTTTGGAGATAGTATGAAAAAAATGTGCCAAGAGTTTTCAATAGAAATGAAAAATGAATTTGAGATGTCTATGCTTGGTGAATTATCATTCTTTCTTGGTTTACATATTTCTCAATTCAACAAAGGAATATTCATTTCACAAACCATGTATATCAAGGAAATGTTGAAGAAGTTCATAATGGAATATTGTGCACCAATTAGCACACCCATGGTCACGGGTTGTAAATTGAGCAAAGATGATGAATATCCAGAAGAAAATTAAACATTGTACAAGTCAATGATTGGTAGCCTACTACACATAATGGCATGAAGGTTGGAAAATGCAAGAAATAGGACGTGTTCCAAGGTTTCAAGCTACACCAAAAGAAACTCATGTGCAAGAAGTGAAAAGAATATTCATATATCTAGAGGCCACCTTGGATTTTGGATTGTGGTACTCAAGAGGTGAATATTTTACTTTAAACGAATTTACAAATGCAAATTGGGAAGGAAATGTTGATGATAGGAAAAGTACAAGTGGAGGAGCAATCTTTCTAGGGAAACATTCTAGAGTCTTGGTTGAGCAAGAAACACTCCTCAGTTTCTTTGTCCAAAAAATTAGCTGAGAAGTAGCATCATCATGTTGCACATAAGTTATTAGGATGAAGTAATACATTTAAATATATTAAGGTAGAATATGATAATCCAATATCAATAATTTGTGACAACACAAGTGCAATAAATATTTGAAAGAACCTTGTTATGCACTAAAAAAGAAAGCATAGTCCAATAAAGTATCATTTTTTAATATTACAAATACTAGAACAAAATGTCAAGTTGGAATATATTGTCACTAAAGAAAAAATTGTGGATATTTTCACAAAACCCCTTCCCAAAGAGACAATTGAATATATCAGACAAAGAATGGGAGTAGTATCCATCTCATCACTAAGTTATTAAAGAGAAGCACAAGCTCAAGGGGAGCATCCTTTTTCCATTGATGTCAAAGGGGGAGAGTTGTGGATAGGGGGAGAGTTTGATATAGGGGGGTAATTCTTTCTATGCCTGGTGTGATATGTGTTTCGTTGCAAGATTTCCAACAATGACAAAGGGAGAGATTGTTGGAATTATTTTCATTGATGTCAAAGGATTAATATTGTCATTAATTTTATTTTATGATATTACAATACACACTAAGTTTCCAATATTGATTTATATATATAGGTTTACAAGTATATTAAACAAGGTGTGCACATGAAAAATTATAAAGTGAAATGGTAGATTCAAATCCATGGGTTTGGGTATATTCCCATGGTATTTGGAAAAGTAAATTAAAAAAGGGGAATTAATTATTTAATTAATGGATATGTCCTTTCATGAAGGTTTATGAAAATGTATAAAAACAAAAAGTATTGAGAGAAATTGTGCATGTGAAAAATGGATGAAAAAAGATTGAATATCATTCCAAAAGAGAAGAGTTGCAAAATCATTTTCAGGTCAACTTAGAATTTTTGTAATAATGTATGTTATCGTACGTTAAATACATTAATAATTTGAAGAGATGGAGGATAGATCTTGGTGTACATGCGGTAAACATATCAAATGTTGGTTCACTACACTTGCAGAGATATGCCATGTGAAAGTTAGGGTTCTTGAATGCTCCTGAAATTCGTTTCAAACAGGTAACATTGGCACATTTTCTATAAATTATTTTTGGATACGTTTCACACCTTGAAGTTTTTATGAGATGGAGGGGATAGCTTAGTGTACATGTGGTAAAAAATTCAAATGTTGCTTCGCTACAATTTCATATATATACCCTGTGGAATTTAGGGTTTCTAAATGGTCCTAAGATTAGTTTGAAATAGGTTATTTTGGAATTTTCACTATAACTTCTTTTTTGGGAGTTTCATACTATGAAATTTTCATAGAATAGAGGATACATTCGAAAATACCCAAGGTAAAAGTTTTAGATGTTGGTTCACTAGAATTTATGAGATATGCTCTATGGAAGTTAGGGTTTCTAAATGGTCTTGAGATCCTTCGCAAATGGGTTAGTTGGAATTTTCACTATAACTTGTTTTCTGGGAATTCTTAGCATTTGAAATTTTCAAGGATTTGAGAGGACATATAGAAGTACCTCAAGTAAAAATTTCATAAACAAATTTGAAAAAATGGATATGTGTCATGTTGTACAAATTATTTCTTGGGAAGAGGCCTCAAACAACAAACTTTGGGAAAGTTACCATTTGGAAATTCAAATTTTGGTTTGATTTGGTAGGGGAAGAAGTAGTGATCAGACCTAGTGAAGGTAGAAGTAGTGAATAGACCCGGTGAAGGAAGAAACAATGAGAATACCTAGTGAAGGAAAAAGTAGTAAGGAGAATCAGTGAAGGTTGGTGCAACTCACACAAAGAGATTGGTGTCTCTTGCTAAGTTTATGCTTAGTTGTGGGGATTGGTGTCTCTAGTAGATTGGTGTCTATGACTATCTATAAGAGTAGGTTGGTTCTGGTCAAATATCGAGATTGGTGTAAATTTCTAAGTTGGTTCCTAGAAGTGGGGATTGGTTTCTACGAAGATATACAAGAGTAGGTTGGTGCCTACCAGGATTTATACCAGTGGGGATTGGTGTCTCCAGTCGGTTCTTACCTACACATATTTTTAATAGTAGGATGGTGCCAACTCTTGGGGGTAAATATTGTCATTTAATAAGTTCCCAATCATTAAATTGTCAACCCGAGGAGTTTATAAACTTACGAAGCACATGCATAGTATATGCAGGATTGAAGCTAATTTAACCTAATCTAATGTTGAATCTGAAACACACAACTGGAATTAAATTGAATAAATTAAATCAATTTAAAAATGTGAAATTGCATAAAAGAAAAACAACATGTGAATAGAAACAAATGAAAAGTAATAGACACATATGACAACACATGTGAGCTCACATTAGCAATAAATCGATCTCAATCTATTAAATCAAAATAATCAAATCCACTCCATGACACAATAATGGAAATCATGAAACTCCTACTAATCAATGACTAAAAAAAGACTCATAAAACAAGGACCCTTTCCTACCATCCAAGGACTTCATTCAAGACTTCTCTAATCCTAATTTCACCTTTCCAAATGAAGAGAGAACACTCCTATTTATACATGAGTTTCTTTGAAAAGAGGATAAGAAACACATAATTGTAGATCCGCTTTTCTCTCAACCAATTTGCCATTATTACAAAATACTTATCCCTTCAAATCCTCACATATCCTCTCATGATATTTGTAACATCCCTCTCTTGCGTTTAGTGAGCGAACTTATTCTTTGAGGACACTTGCGTGAAAGTGATCCGGGTTATTATATCTATTGGTCATTTGATTATGATTATGAGATATTATGGATTTGATGATATGTTATTTTGTTGCATTTACATAGACATGTGCTATTGACTGTGTTCTCCCGAGTGTGTATCACTTTGGACATTGAGAATTGTTGGCCCTTAGGTATGGAAGTAAGTGAAGATTAAGGCATAAAAGAAGGAATGTGAATTGCACGGAAGACATAGTGACTGATACTGGGTTGAAGTGAGCAAAAGAGAAGAAAAGACAGACTGAAGTAAGAGAAATCAAGTTGTTGGATGAGGATATTGAGGATGAAATATCAATAAGGAAGATGGACCATGGACAACTCAGCAAGCAGAAGAAGATGTCAATAGATGCTTTAAAACACCATGCGTGAAGGAAGGAAACATAGGCTGACGAAGACCTGAAAATGCGGGTCAAGTTGACCTAGGGTTTTAGACACCTAGGGTTTTGGTATCTAGGGTTTTGGCACTTAGGTCTCGGCCTAAGTCTGTCGGTGAGTGTTTGTAATGTATAAATAAAAACCTAGATGAGGTAAGAGGGTTTGTTCTAAGTTTGTTGCTCGATTATGTTATGAGGAGGGATTGATATTGAGAGAGAACTATTGTATGGTGAGAACCTTTTGGTATTATAAGATCTTCAGCTAGGTGCGAAGATCAACCCTATAGCTGGGTGTGTAGGGAAGGGAGAGAATAGAGAAGAGAGAAGATTTGCTATCTAAGAGAGCAGATAGAACTGTATGCTTTCATATTAATATATTATAAAGCCCAGTTTTGTGGACGTATCCTCAGGGAGAGGATGAACCACATATATCTTGTGTTATGTGTGATTGATGTTGTGTTCTCTGTCAATTGACCTGTTTCTATTGTGATATTGTGTTAGATATGAAATATAACTTGTGCATTAGGTTTAAGGAAGATAAAGAATACTAGTTTGTTGTGTGTTGTTGCTTTGAATCCACTTTACATTCCTTCTTGTTGTAGACACATGTGTCCTAAAACCTCCTATAGCTACTTTGGGTGAGACTGCATCTTCTTTGCAGGTGTTTCCGAAAGGGACAATAGTTAGGGCTTGTTGGTGCTCTCTTTATTATTGAACCCCGGGTCTGCCCCTGTGCTAACAAATGGTTCCATTGCTGGGACCAGGATCTTCTTGAGGGAATGCCATGGTGGTTTCCATCGAAGATGAAGATTCAAAAGTGGATAGAAGAACAAGAAAAGGACTTCACTGAAGCCTAGGACAAGAACACTAATCTTAGTATAGAGGATTGGTTGGGAATACATATCTTTACTAATATACACGAGATTTTCTTTGGAGGAATCCAACAAGAGCTATATGAGTGGCTAGCTAGGTTAATAGATACCCAGTTTGAAGTGAAACTCAGATCACCTGTGGTTTGGATGTCGACGTTGATCAAGAAGGTTAAGAGAGTTGATAATTTTATGTCAAGAGAAGTGGATCACTGGTTTGATAGTACCATTAGAGGGTACATCACTGAGTCTTCTATTGATAGTGTAGAGTCATATAGCCAAGCAGAGAGATATTTCTTTAAGGGACCTAGAGGAATTTTTTTACATTTTCTAAAGTTGAAGATCAAGATGCTATTGCATGAGAAAAACATATTGAAGATACAGTAGTTGGTCAAATTGAAGAGATAATGTTCAATAATTTAGATAGCGACAGGGACACAAAGATCAGACACGTGCACAGTGGAAGGACCTTCAAAGAAGTTCCTTTGGAGAACTTGTTTGAGCAAGATCACGAACCTCTTCTACCAAAAGAATGATTCTATAGTGGGGAGGAGGAAAAGATATTGAGTGAAGAACAGTTAGGATCCGTTGGACCGAGAAAATAAAAGACTGAAGAACCTTGCTGAGAAAGGCCAGAAACTTCAGGAAATGCGCAGATCATTGAAGTAAGTATTATTACTCCTCCTGTTGTTTAAGCAACATTAAGTAACCAGAGTAACCTAATTTATCAGAGCACTCAGAGCAATGGTACAAGTGGTTCAACACACAGTCAGTTAGGAAACCTAGGAATATCTATGGCCGACGAGATGAGGTTACCCACCTTTAAGGGAGATGGATATGAAGATCCTGAGAAACACTGGTTTCTATGTGAAGTTGTATGGAGTATTAAGAATATCACTGACGAAGATGTTAAATGAGCTCAGTTTGACACTACCCTGAGAGACTATGCACTGAGATGGTACATGAAGTTTTTCCAAGGAGTTTCCCAGCACAAACCGTTGAACCAAATCAAAACTATGCTAATTGCATAATTCAAGAAACCCAAGTCAGAGACACAATGCATTACATAACTAAAAGAAATCAAGTAAAAAATAGTTGAACCTGTGTGGGAGTTTGATCAGAGGTTTGAAACCCTAACATGCCATTTGAAATTTCAGATCCCAGACGAGTAGAACAAGGAGTGGTTCATTGCTTCCCTCCTACCACACACCAGAGTCCCTCTAATCCAAAAGAAGATTTCTTCGCAGGATGAGGCACTGGAAATCACCATGAAACTAGAACCAACCCCTATGGGAGAATCCATCTCAGGTATGAGTCAAATCTTGAGTCAGCTTACTATCTTATCACTGCAGGTTGAAGATATGAAGAAAGACAAGGGAAAATATAAAAGAGAAGATATATGGTGTATTAGATGCAAATTAGAAGGCTATGACAAGGAGAACTGTCCCCTGTTTCATGAGTATTTGGAATCTGGAGCCCTGAGTCCTTTAAAGAAAGTTACCTTGCCTTGGTGCAAGGTATGTAGAAATCGACATCGCCCTGGTGAATGTTACTATTTGCAAAAATATGTCAAGACACTCGCAAATTTGTAATGTATATTTTGTAAGTTAGTGGGGCATGATGATAGGGATTGTAATTATTGTGATCTCATGCATGAAAGGTCAAGGGACATATAGAAAATTCAAGGTGAAGTACAACAAGAGAGAGGCACTGCGCAGTATAATTCCCCAGGAAGAGGAAACTTCAACCCTCCGGGCAGATTCTGAGGAAGAGGAAGAGGAGGAGGTATGGGTTGAGGTTGAGGACAGATCATCTATTATAACTGCACACAACCATGAAACTTGGAAAGGGACTGTCAGAACCCTTGTACCACTTGCAGCTACTGCAACTCATTCGAACATGTCATATAAGATTGTCCTGCGACGTTAGAAAAACTTTAGGAAAAATGAGGATGAAACCAACAAATACAATTAATCAAAGAAAAACCTCATGGAGTAGATCCCAGAGTCGTTGTTATCACTAGAGGAGGCATTTTTACAGGATAAGATAGAGTGAACCAGGGAAAGACTACATAAGAATTAGGAGTCAGGAAAGCTGCAGAGAAGACCCAAAATTTTGATGAAAAAAAAGAAAAACAAGTGTTTGAGGAGGCAAGAAAGGAATTCAGAAGAGATCAAGCT
Organism: Picea sitchensis; assembly: GCA_010110895.2. Taxonomy (NCBI): domain Eukaryota; kingdom Viridiplantae; phylum Streptophyta; class Pinopsida; order Pinales; family Pinaceae; genus Picea; species Picea sitchensis. Next base: position 97,293 of record SNQJ01S0059355.1, read on the forward strand.
TCTTCATCAAAGGTTTGACCAGAAGTGAGAGAATATAGAATGCCTCTGGCATTTGATCAGTCTACTCTTCCAAAATAAGGAAAAGAGGTAAGCAAGCTCATGGAATTCTTATATACTTGTATTAAGTTGATTTAAGATGAAAGTGATATACAAGAGCTACAAAACTTGATTAGACAGTACGATCTAGGGAAGGTAGACCCCTTAATGAGTAGAGCAATACACCAAATATCTAAAAAGAGGACGATAAATAAATAATTACACCTGAATGCTCAAATTGGAGAGTATGATATAGACTACGTCATCCTTTACTTAGGGTCAGAAGTCAATGTCATGACGAAATAGATCTGGGCACTTATGGAAAAACCTAAGTTGATCTATTCCCCCATCAGGCTTAGGATGGACAATCAACAAGATGTGAGCCCCTTTGGAAGATTGGAACATGTCCCTATAGACATTGATGGGTTTAAAACAATTGTGGACTTTGAGGTCATTGAGATAGTTGATGATAGCTTCCCTTACCCCGTGTTTTTAGGAATTGATTGGGATTTCAACAACTCCACTATGGTTGATTTAAAGAAAAGAAGAATGACATTTGAAGGTGATGGCCTTAGGGTCATTGAACCTTTGGACCTTGATGAAGGTCCCATATACACAGAGCCCATCAGAGAAGAAGACCGTGCATATGAGTTAGAAAACATATACAAATTGATAGCCAGACAACAAGATTACATTAATCCTACAACAGATGGGAGTTTAAGATGGCGAAGTGAGAGCACATGCTCATCAAATTTGGAAGAAGCATTGGAGAACTGGTAGAACAAAATGTATGAAGTATCTACTAGAAGGTGTGCTAGATTGAGAAGAGAAGTTCACTGGATCAACACAACAGTAAGTAACTTGCCCACCTTTGATGGTTTAAATCATTTAAAAGCGTTCTTGATAAAGTTTGAAGAATTTGTACCAATACATCAAAGATTGTTTTCACTGGACGAGGTCTTGAAAGAAACTCCAGCAAGGTGGTGTGGGACACACAAACACAACATTACAGATTGCGTACAATGTCACACTTTGATGATAGCACGGTTCTCAGAGCAAGTAGAAGGCTACGAAGTTAGATACACAGGTCGGAGATGTCTAAAGGACCATGTGCGAAGTTGTGAGGAAGCCTGGAGCAACATTCCTCAAGAGAAGTGGGTGCATAAATTCATCAACACACTGGACACAACCCCTATCAATTGGTACCTTCAAGCAGAACTGTGCCTCATCACTATAGATTGGGAAGGTATGACCCAAAAATTTGTAACTACCTTATTATTTGAAAGCTAATATCCTACAGTGGATCAAGTATTACAGATTGTAAGATAGAAAGTGTTCAAGGAGGCACTTAGCCTCCCTTTGGAGCAAGAAGAGGATGAATGGACTGTGCCTCTTCAAAAACTGCAAGGCTGTTATAGTATCAATGATGATGAAGACGATGATCCTATTTAGGTGAACATCGTCAAAAAACAAGGCCAAAGAGAGATAGAAGGACCAGAAGTTGAGCTAGCTTTCATTGGACAACCGATCAAGATCAAGAAATTCAATATTGGAACATAGAAAACACCGAAACTTGCAAATGTTGGAGACTATTGGGATGTTGCCACTATTGACAAGATCACATAGTTACTACATGAGTATGAGGACTTGTTTCCAACCAAATTCACTGATATGAAGGGTATTAAAGGGCCCATGGGAGAGATGAGGATCCCTTTGAAACCAGATGCAAGGCCAGTCAAACAGAGACCCTACAGATTGAACCCTAAATATAAGGAAAAAGTGAAGATTGAACTAGACAAATTGTTAGAAGCAGGAATCATAGAACCTGTTGAAGAGTCAGAATGGATAAGCCCTATGGTGGTGTAGTATAAGAAGACTGGAGAAATCAATATTTGTGTATATCTTAGGAAGATGAATGATTCTTGTTTGCATCACCCATTCCCTACACCATTCACTGACGAAGTGCTAGATAATGTAGGAGGACAAGAGGTATATTCTTTTACAAATGGATTTTCAGGATACCATCGGATCCAGATTGCCAAGGAAGATCACCATAAGACCACATTTGCAACAGAATGGGGATCCTACCAATATATAGTAATGCCAGTTGGATTGAAGAATGCACCAACCATATTTTCCACGGTGGTGGTCGAAGCATTCAAGGAGTTTTTACATGAATTCCTAGAAGCATACTTTGATGATTGGGTTGTTTTCAGTATTTTTCAAAATCATATTGAATGTTTAAGACTAATGTTGGATAAGTGTAGGAAATGTCAGATTTCCTTGAACCTGAAAAAGTGCATCTTCTTTTCACCCTTCAGAGTGTTGTTAGGTCATATTGTATGCAAGCAGGGATTACTGGTGGATCCATCTAAGATTGCCATTATAGTTGATCTTCCCCCTCCTACTTGAGTCAAACAACGGTGCACTGCACTGGGACATACTGGATATTACAGGAATTTCATTAAAGGCTATGCACATATTAAAACACCCATGGAGAAGATTTTGAAAAAGTATTATCAATTTCAATGGACAGAACAATGCCAGTAGAGCTTCGACACACTGAAATAGAAAATGGTTACTATGCCTATTCTGGTTTTCCTAGATTGGAGCAAGGAATTTCATATGCATGTCGATGCATATTCTATCACATTAGGAGAAGTGTTAGGACAACCAGAAACATGAGACATCGACCACCCGTTAGCCTTTGCTATCATGAAGCTATACACAACTGAGATTAATTACACCACCACTCAAAGGGAAGGTTTAGCCATGGTGTATGCACTAGAGAAGTTCCACCACTACTTGCTGGGAGGACAATTTAAAATGTTTACTGATCACTCCATGCTGAAATACCCAGTCAACAAGCCAGTGTTGGGGGGGACAATATGCGGATGGCTTCTATTATTTCAGGAATATGATTTTGAGATCGTGGTTAAGTTAGGAAGAATGAACAAAGGTCCTGACCACTTGTCGAGGTTGGAACATGGAGAAGAGCCTACTAGTTTGGAGGATACAATATCAGAGGCACGACTACTAGCCATCAGGAAGGTTGATGATCACTTCGCAGAGATAATATAGTTCCTGTCAACAGGCATGGGACCTAGTGACTATATGGTTATTCATAAGAAACAGTTGGTAGTTCACACTGCAGATTTTTCACTTATATCTAGAAAACTATACAAGATGGGACCTGATGAGATATTGAGGAGGTGTGTTATCAAAGCAGAGTGACCATTGATCTTCGTTGAATCTCATGAAGGAATCTCAGGAGGACACTACAAAGGGAAAGAAACAACGCAAAATATTTTAGAGCTGGCCTTTGGTGGCCTAATTTACACAGAGATGCTAAGGATTATTACAGAGCCTATGATGTATGCCAAAGAGTTGGAAAACCATCCAGAAGAGATGAAATATCGTTAGCACCCCAGTTGACCTTATAGGCATTTGATAAATGGGCCATTGACTTCGTAGGACCTATCAACCCACTAAGGAAGCGCACAAGATCTAGATACATAATCATTGCAACAGAGTACTTGACCAGATGGGTCGAAGCAAGGGAAGTCAAGGAATATAGTGAAACTACAGTTGTGTGCTTCATATTTGATGATATCATAACCAGTTTTGGATGTCTAAAGACCCTAATGAGCGATCAAGGAACACATTTTATTAACAAGACTATTGAATCTTTGACTCAGGAATTTGAAGTTCACCATCAGAAGAGCATGCCATATCATCCACAAGAAAATGGGACAGTTGAAGCATTCATTCAATAAGATCTTGGAGACAACGCTGACGAAGATTTGCAATGTGAACAGGGATGACTGGTACTTGAGAGTACAAGTAGTGTTATAGGCCTATAGAACCACTTGCAAGAAGATGACCATGCAGACTCCCTTTAAGTTGGTTTATGGCCTAAAATCAGTTGTACCCATGGAATATTTGGTTCCTAGTCTGAGAATTGAAACCTTTACAGATATGGACGACACTGGCACTATTCAAGAGAGGCTTGTGAAGTTGGTTGAACTTGAAGAAGACAAATTTATTGCAATATTCCTTCAGCAAGTTCATAATGAAAGAGAAATTTCCTACCATGACAGTCATATCAAGAAGAAAGCATTCAAGCAAGGACATCTGGTATTGATCGATGATAGAAAATTCATGAAGCACCCATGGAAGTTCAGAACGCATTGGCTTGTGCCATATCAGGTTGTCTATATTACAGAAGGAGGAGTTGCACAGTTGAATAATTTGACTGGAGAATGGAAGGAAGGTTTGGTGAACGGGAGTCGATTGAAATTGTATTATGACAACCAACTACCTCGTAACTCCCAGTAAAAGCATGAGGAAAAGGGTCTAGGTACCAGGTGCAGTTGAAACTCGGTAACAGAGACAAAAAAGATAGTAAGGAAGGGAGGCATAGAGTTGAAAGCAGAGGCTACCCTAAGCAGTCTGGAATCGAAGTAAAATAGAAGCATCGTATTTCAAGTTCCTTGGGATGAGTTACATGTGAGAGTTGGGAGCCTGTTGGCCCTTGGGTATAGAAGTAAGTGAATATTAAGGAAGAAAAGAAGGAATGCGAACTACGCAGAAGACACAATGACTGATACTAGGTTGAAGTGAGCAAAAGAGAAGAAAAGATGGAGCGAAGTAAGAGAAATCAAGTCATTGGATGAGGAGATCAAGGATGATAGATCAACAACGAAGAGGGATTGTGGACAACTTAGAAAGAAGAAGAAGATTCCAACAAATGCTTTGAAGCATCGTGAAGGAAGGAAAGACAGGCTGGAGAAGATGTGAAAATGCAGATCAAGTTGACCAAGGGTTTTAGACACCTAGGGTTTTGGTATCTAGGGTTTTGGCACTTAGGTCTCGGCCTAAGGTTGTCGTTGAGTGATTGTAATGTATAAATAAGAACCTAGATGAGGGAAGAGGGTTTGTTTTGAGTTTGTTTCTCGATTATGTTATGAGGAGGGATTGCTATTGAGAGAGAACTATTGTATGGTGAGAACCTTCTGGTATTGTAAGATCTTTAGTTGGGTGCGAAGATCAACCCTGTAGCTGGGTGCGTAGGGAAGGGAGAGAAGAGAGAAGAGAGAATATCTGCTAGCTAAGAGTGCATATAGAACTATATGATATCATCTTAATATATTATAAAGCACAACTCTATGGATGTATCCCTAGGGAGAGGGTGAACCACGTATATCTTGTGTTATGTGTGATTGATGTTGTGTTCTCTGTCAATTGATTCATTGCTATTGTGATATTGTGTTAGATATGAAATATAACTTGTGCAGTAGGTTTAAGGAAGATAAAGAATACTAGGTTGTTGTGTGTTTTTGCTTTGAATCCACTTTACATTCCTTCTGGTTGTAGACACTTGTGTCCTGCAACCCCCTATAGCTACTTCGGGTGAGACTGCATCTGCTTCACAGGTGTTTCCGAAAGGGCTAGTAGTTAGGGCTTGTTGGTGTGCTCTTGAGTATTGAACCCTGGGTCTGCCCCTGTGCCAACAGGGATGCAGAGGAATCGATGGAACCCCTTGGACTCTGTATCAAGTTAGGGAATGGACTATTGGGTTTGAATGTTGTTGATGTGGCATATGTACATATGATTAGATATTATGATGATTGATTATTATTACTGACAAGATTTGTTGATGGATGCAAGCTGATGATAGCTTGCCAACCAGAATCACATGTGGAGTAGAGGGGTCATGCACGACAACCAGAGACTTTTAGGGAGAGGTATGACAACATCCCTGCCACAACCTACTAAAACTCCCACTGTGGATCGAATTGTAGGTTAACAATTACCTAGTTTGAGAAGACCCACGATGTCATGAGGGAAGACTGTGACAATCGCTCACGATGATTCTAAGGGGGGGCACAATAAGGCATGGGCCTTATTCCTTAGAGTCCCTTAGTCTCCCACAAGATCACCTGACAAAGTAATGACTCCAGGGGTTTGACGTCTACAAAATTCAGTCAAGAGGTGAGTGGCACCCTTAGAGCACGTGGTGCATCTTGAAGGGCACATCACGCAAGGAAAATAGAAAGAGGCGAGTGGCAACCTTAGATTGTTGGAGCATAACCCTAACTTACATTAGTTTATACCTAGCTTAGAATCCTAGATCTTGGTTAATACATTCATTTACACTTTATTTCACCTAATTTTTCCACATAGAGAAGAAGGGTGCCTCATCCCTAGATTTTAGGGAAAACTGCTAATTTTAGATCAAGACTCAACTCCTGGTTCTTGATTTTCTCGATTTATTCTTGATTTTCTTGATTTATTCATGATTTATTCCAACTCCCCCATGAAAAAACTCATATATTATTGGGGAATGTGCACCTCCTCTTTGAGTGAGATATTTATTCCTTAATTAATGATTTTTTCCGTTACTATTATTAGTAACTACTATTTTGGGTCAGTTAAGTGAGTTGAAACTGCTTCTCTTGTCAGTTAAGTGAGCTTAAGTGAGCTAATGTGCATCACTTGAATATAATGGACATTAATGAGTGTGTGACATGTATATTTAGTGGTCTAGGTCGAACTATGTGGTCTTCCTTAGATTATGACACCTATTTTAGCTATTTCTAGCCTTTTTTTTACTAGAATTTCTATGCTGGAAATTCTATATATTCACCTCCTCTCTTCTTTTTGAGGATGGTTGCTCATGTATATTCATTTTTTATTAATATAATTCTCTGATTTATGGAGCAAAATCTTTCTCTCATCTCTTGAATATCAACAAATTGTTTGTGTTCAATTTAATTAGAATTCTAGATCTATCGGGGTTTCTGTAGGAATTCTAGATGGTATCAGAGCTAGATTGAATCTAGTGGATTGTACACGGTTTTATTTGCAGGTATAGATCATCAGGAGGTGCATAAAGAAGCAATGGATCATCTCTCTCAACCCACAAAACTCATTCTAAATCCTTTCAATTACTTCGAATGGAAGACAAAGATCTCTCTGGTCCTCCGAAGCAAAGGGCTTTACCGAGTAACAATCTGAACGGAAAAGAACCGACTGCTGTAATGGAGAAGATAAAGTATTTCAATAAATTAGATGAAGCAATTGGTCTGATATTCCTATCAATTTCGAGAGATCTCCTCTTTCATGTTAGTAGAGCCACTACTCCCGATGTGGTCTAGACCACATTGGAAGGACTATTCGGCAAGCAGGATGCAATGAGAGTACATCAACTGGAGAATGAACTCATATCCCTAAGTCCAATTCATGTCAGAAACCTGCAAGAATTATTCACCAATTTCAAATCCCTCCTCATTGAACTTAATGCATGTGGATTCACGAAAGAGGAAGAACAACTCATCTTTTCAATTCTCTTGAAATTAGGCCTTGAATATTCCATATTTGTGTAGTCTTTTCAAGCATCTAAATTGACTTAGGAAAAATGGAAAATTCTTCCATTGAACGATTTCATTGCAGCATTGACTCAAGAGAAATCTAAGTTAGTCCAAATGGGTGCCATCAAGTGTTCCAAGAACCAAGCACTTGCTGCTACTAATGCTCCAAAGAGCAGTGGAAAAGACAAGAAAAAAGGAACGGGTAAATTTCCTGAATCGAAGAAGGAGAGATCCGCACAATATTCAAATAACTCTTCTGAGCCTAAGGGTAAGAAGAAGAAGGAAATAAAAATTTTCAGCTATTGTTCCAAAGGTTTTCATCCATGAGGAAGACTATCGATGAGATGGCTAAGCAATTGCAGCAACACAATCTCACGGTGCCCGAAAATGCAAAGAATAAATATGATAACAGAACAGGAGGGAGAGCATGAGATGGTCATGATTTAATGGATGCCAGATCCACTCCATCATCTTGGATCCTTTATTCCAGTGCATTGAACCATATGGCTACAT
>SNQJ01S0059356.1:0-42686 GCA_010110895.2 Picea sitchensis
CTGTTGTGCTCGAATAATATTGAGTTTACCAAACACAGATTCAATCTTGTCCCAAGCTACTTCAGGGTCATCAATTCCTTGAAGGTGGTACCTTAGATCAGGAGAGATGGACATTCCAATTAGTCCACGTGCTTTGTCATTCCTTTTATCCCATTTGGCTTTCTTATCATCATCAGTGGGGGTTGTTTCCTTTCCCATGGTAATCCGGTACAGGCCTTTACTTCTTAATAAATCTTCCATATGGGATCTCCATTGGAAGTAGTTGTTGCTGGTAAGCATGACAGTACTTGTAGAAGCCATATTAAATATGTAGATAATGTGGATTTAAAAACTGAAACTAATGATCTGGATGGAAAGATCTCGAAAATTTGTGCGGTTTTAAAAAAAACGGCACTGAAAACGAACTTCCGATGTGAGAGCTATGCCCCTTTTAAAAAAGACATAAACGGTAACCAAATAACCACGTGATAGTGTAAGCTACTTTATGAAGTGACACACTTTTATAAAGAGAAGTGGGGATCACTTTTACAATGAGGTTACCTTATAATAGAAAATTTGCATGCAAAATAACTCTAAAATAAAATATAAAGCTACTTGTAGTGATTCATGATTCACTTTTATACTTGAAGTGAAATGCACTTTACAATTTTTAGCATGAACTTTTTCAAAAAAAGTAACAAAAGAGAGACTTGAACTCAAGACCTATCGCTTAATAAGGCAAGTTTTAACCAAATGGTCTAGCAAAACATATTGTAATGTTCAGAAGGAGGATTGGGGTTGTTGTTGTTGATGAAGACGGCCTTGGAGAGCATGCTCCAAAAAAACTATTTTCACACAAGAAAAAAAAAATTCGCTTCTCGATGACAAGAAGGGTTAGATCTCGGTTAGCTTACCCAGAAGATGCACCTTTTCCTATCTGTTTCTGATTTTCCGAGATCGCACACGGCACGGGGAAAAGAGAATACGCAGATCTAAAAGAGTAGCAGCCCGGAAATAAAAAAATACAAACCGAAATAAAATCAAAACTTTGCAAAAAAAAATTAAAAAATGTGTATTCAGACTTTATACCTCCGGATCTTACTGTAATGGTCGTATCTTGGGAAAACGGAAACCTTTTCAAGTGAAACGAAAAGTGTTCCTAAATGAAACGAGTGCTCCGGACGCAATGGAATAGTCCTCTCAGCCCAGAAATGTACAAAAATGTCAGAAAATGGAGATGAGGCAACTCATCTTCACGATCTCGATCTACAACAGGAGCGGGTCTTCAAACAAGCTCTGATACCATGTTCGACAACACAAGTATTCCAACAGAGGACGAACACCTTCAATAACCACTCACATAACTAGATCAAAGATCAACACACCGATGTTTTCACGTGGTAAAACCCCTACGGGGAAACATCCACGGCCCCAGGCAACATGGCCACTTGGAGCAGTTTATTAATGCAAAGAAAAAGATTACAGAGAGATTTTACAAGAGAGTTTCTCACAATCAATCATCGGCAAATGACCCTCCATGCTTTTTAAATAGAGATCATGGACCAATCGGGTGTTAAGCCATGGATCAATGGTTGTTAAGATCGAGGAGAGTATGAATCGTCGGATCACTCTATGTCGGGAATATATCGTGACCGTTGAATTTCCTAACTACAAATGCATACTAATGCATACTAAAGAAACACACTTTTACCTAACGACATATTAGACCAAGTAGATCTTAACTAACTCCTAAGTGTCTAAATATCCTAACAGTCGAACTTTCCTAGCTTATAATCTATGGATATATGTGTGTTGGGGGTGCATGCCATGCCAAAATAAGGACCCTGAAAAAATGAACACAGTAGCAAATTAGCATAAATTATAAATAACATACATTCTAGGAATTTTACTTAAATAATGTTGCATATATAAAACCGTGTCAAACTTGGTCAACTCATAAACCATTGGTTTATGATCCATAAAGGACAAGCCTACGGCCCACCCATCTTTCCAACACAGGTCCTTATATGTGGAATCAAAGTTCCATGTATGGGTCATTCACTATCAAGTTGAGATCAAGCTTCTCAAGAGGAATTCATTAAAATAAATGAATGGATCTCTTTAGATTTTCTTTCTAGAAATGGTTTACTTGCTTTGTTTTGAATACCAAGCTCAATGCCAAACTATGAAACAAATCCACTCCACTCAACATATGCCAAAATAAAATAGCATGTCATCGCCGTCGCCATGCACAATATCCTAACCAACCCCAAGACATAATTAATGACACTTCTTTCTTCGGCGTTTTTTTCTCAAGGGAGCCACAACTAAACATACATGTGGTCTCTAAAACTACAATTTTCTAAAGGGAACGAATCGCCAACAATACATATGTGATTCAAATAAAGGAAAATTGTACTATCAATATCAACCGATGATCCAATCAAGTTCATTATAGTGATGTAGTAGATCAATTGGGTAAAGCAATGCAAGTTTATTTCTATGAATCAACAATCAAGTGAATTACATGTGTTGGGAAATGTGTATGGTCTCCTAGTGACCCAACCAATGGTTAATGTCCAAACCCAATGCTACTTTTCATTTATATTAAACGGAATACACCCAGGAATGTCCCAAACCGAACCGAAGCAGTTAACTAGTAAACTCAATCACTCAATTAATTAAACAACATAGAAAAGAAATATTAACCAGGAGAAAACCAAAAGGAAAAACTCCAGCATCAAATAGCTCTGCTCGGTCTTTATCTCTCGATAATTGGAGAGTTTAGAATGATGTCGGGCTCTCTAAAACATAACGGATTATATTCACAATAATTTACACCACATTCCCTCTCTTGTCTACCAAAGAACCTATTTGTGATCGTTGTCATTGGGTTCATGGGTAGCATCCTCTTTGTTTAGAGTAGTTGGAAGGCCAAGCATCCCCATCTCTTCAAATCCACATTGACATCGCTCTTCCCCTTCCTTTTGTCTTTTTGTGGAAGTGGTACAATCATAGTCCCTTATATTTGTCTTTTCTTTCTAAATTTTTCTATCCTTACGTTGGAAGCATGACACTTTGGAGGTGAGTGGTAGTCGGTTGATATAGAGTGTGGCCCTTCACACTTTCAACCACATCCCCCTACCTCGTCATCAACTTCTGCAGCCACAAGTCTCCTTTCCATAGCCAAAACTTTTGGTTGCGTCATGTGCATTTCATTGATCTAGGTCATTGACCATTCGATGTTTATTGTGGATCTCTTTCGAGTCACTTTATGTCAACGAGGGTTCAAACCTCACATGCCAAGATGAGGACCCTAGAAAAATAATTTGAATGAGAGACTAACATAAACAAAAATAAAAAATAATATGAATTATGTAATTGGAAAATTGCAGTGATAATTATATGAACTAATTATCATTTCATATAGAATCTCATCAAACTTGTCCAACTTATAAATGTGGGATCTTAGGGTTCAAACGCACGATTCCAAATGACTTATGCAATTAAAATGTTGTAGTGATAATTATTTGAATTAATTAATGATGCATATAGAATCACGCCAAACTCGGCCAACTTATAACATAGTGCGGACAACTTGTAATACAATGCTTATAATATAGGACCATAGAAAAATAAATTGAATGAGAAGTTAAAATTAATTAAAAATAATATAAATTGTATATTTAGAAAAATGTAGTGATAATTATTTGAAGTAATTATTGACACATATAAAACCATTTAAAACATTTCCAACCTATAATCCAGGGCTCTATGTGTATTTAGGTTCATGCCACGCAAAAATAAGAAGAAATATCTAATCCATATCGCAACTCTAGATTTTATGCGTTATCCTAAATCTTTCTCAGAATTTTGCATGTTCCAATTTCCACGTGCTTTAACTTGTTATAGATGCCCCTTTGGAATCCATCCCTCTTCAAGTGTGCCATCACTAAACCCCCTTTCAAAAACACCTTATATACACGATTCTCATATGTCGTCTATTTATATTTCTGATTTCTCTTCTCCAACTGTCATGTGACCTGTGTATATACATCTTCCATAAAATATTCCAAAGATTATGCATCCACACTTCTCGTACGCTCCACTAGTACTTGTAGCAATTTTGTTACCACCTTACCCAAACTGCGATACAAAAATTGGAATGGGTTGTTCCCTATATACCTACTTGCTAACATATTATATGCAAACTCAACCTCTGCTAGCAAAGTGTCCATAATTTTCTCCAACCAAGAATCTTAACATATTCAAGGTGTACGTTCACTACCTCATTCAATCCTTTTCTCTTAGGATGATACGCATAACTGAAGTGCAATATTGTCCCCAATTTCCTCCACAATTCATTCCAAAAATGACCCAAAATTCATCTATCTCTATCAAATGTAATGGTCCTAGGTCGTTGATGCAATCTAACAATATCCTCAAGGAATAATACAATTTTGCTTGTTGCATCACTAGCCTTCTTACATGGAATGAAATGCACCATATTTTAAATCCATGTATGCTACCATTAAAATGGAATCATTACCTCTATGTGCTCTAGGAAATACAAGAAAAATATCCTACGAATATCTTCCCGCGGTATATTAGGTATTGGAAATGATGTATACAAACGTGTGTCCTAAATTTGGTGTTTTGAAAGCTAAAAGACTTTTTAACTTCGAACCCACCTCTTCACATCTCTAGCTACACTCGGCCAATAGTATATCTCCATTGCCATTTATTTGGTCTTATCCATACGAAAGTGTCCATGTAAGACACCTCTATGCAACTCTCAAATGATATTCTCTCACATTGATCCTTTCGGAATACACAACTTCTGATTCTTGGAAAAAAATGCCTTCTAAACAAGAAAAACATGTATGGTATCATGTATGTCTATCAAATTTTCTTCAAAATCTCTCTGTGAGGTTGCAAAACATTCATCTTCCTCATACAATGCTTTAGGAAAATCAAGGCCAGGAACTTGTACTGGCATGGTGCTCAATAAAGAAACTATCCCACTCAATGCATAAACCATCTTATTTGATTTTATAGACCTTTGATTCGACACAACAAAATAGCTTTGTAGAATGAAAACCATTTTCATGTATTTGATTTAACTTACCCCAACTATATATACAATGCAACGCTTGATGGCCAGTGTATGAGACAAAATCCTTTGGAAGAAATAAGGAGTGTCTCAAAGTCTTCAAAGATTGAATAATAGCATAGAATTCTTAATCCTACCCAAAATACTTTTTCTTAGCATCATTTAAATTTTCACTAAAGAAAGAAGTAGGTTTATCTTACTGGCTCAAAACTACTCCAATGGTTGTTCCAATCCCATCACAATCAACCTGAAATACTACAGTCAAGTCTCGCAATGCCCACATTGGTTTCTTTATAACTTTCGCTTTCAAAAATTCAAAACTTCTTTGCGTATCTCAGTCTACCTAAAATAACACTCCTTGCACTCATTCGACAGTGCATAAATATCGTTGAAATTTCCTCATGAACTTTCAATAAAATCTTGCAAATCCATGAGAAATTATTACCTCAAAGGTAATTCTTAATGTAAGCCAATCAACAATATCTCTAACATTCTTCGGGTCCATATTCATCCTTCCTTGAGATATTACAAACCCGAAGTAAAATAACTCATCTTTCAGACATAATCATTTGTTCGGATTAATTAGTAACTTTCCTTCTTGAGAAACTCCAAAACTTGATACAAATGCATCATATTTTCCTCCTTTGTCATGCTAAAAATCAAGATATAATATAGATAAACAACAACAAATTTTCCAGGAAAATTTTACCATTCCTCATTCATCAAACACATGAAATGGCGGGGACCATTTGTGATCTGAAAATCCTTAGACACCACTTATCCCTTTAAATTTTCCATACAACATCTAATTTGATTCAGAATAAATTTTTGATCGTATTGAGGTGATTTGTAGAAAAATGATGGTGTGTTTCTTATCCTTAAACTCATAAAATGATGATTATTTTCAGATTTATGAGATGACACAATAGAAAATAAAAGAACTCAAATTACATATATTGATGACATACATTAATTAATCTTCAAGTCCTCTTTAGATAGTAAGGTTGTTCTTCATCATCTCAAAATACCAAATTACATTACAACATGGGCTTACAAAAATCCAATTTAATGGACTCTCCTTAATTTCATTGCTCAAATTTAGAAAAGTAGATTACCATTAGAATCCTTGTGAAATTCTGAAAAATTTGAGTATAAAGTCGACCAAATTCCGAACTGGCTCATTTTCACCCTCTTTACACACCAAACGATGCACTATGGCGCTCATTATTGGTAATATGGACTAAGACTTTTACAAATTGCCTCAATTCTCAAAATAGACCTCAAATTCATACTCCTTGTCAAAATTCATGAAAAATGAGTATAAATTTGCCTAGGTGCAATTATTATACCTCATGGAACACATATCGAGGCACACCATACTTGGCCTTTTCGCAGCATGCAAAACTATGCATCTACATAGTACCTCCTCCTCAATATCTATTCCATATCGATATTTGTACCCTCGATTTGTGTGCAGAGATGGTAATTTGTGCCCATTAAATATGGCATGGGCTTAACTCCCCATCTGGATTATGTGGTCCACATTTAAATTTTAATTAGGCGGGATTTGTAACTAACCCGCACCTTTGGTGCATTGGTTAAGTATGTATGTATAAATATAGCAATTCGGGGCTTTGAGCCCCACTGACGGTCGGTTTTCACATTGTATATTCAATGGTTGGTGTAATATATGGCATGTAGTTTTAATGCCCGACAACTTTGGTATATGTGGATATATATAGGCGTCAGCCCCACCCAAATATTGGACATGGTTACATTGGATTCTAACAAGACCATGGGTCGATGGCTTAGGCCCTCGACCCTTTTTTCCACCACTTGAACGTTTAACAAAGGTTAAATAAAAACTACACCACATATATGTTAAGACTCATGCGATGGCACGATGGTAAAGGCCTTGGGTAAGGTCTCGGGAGGTCACAAATTAGATCCTTTGGACTCCCATATAATTTTACATAACCTTAACCATTAGTCGGAAATGGGAGGCTTCCATGTGGAAACCTCTCATTGTCTTATCTTTTCCACGTCTCGACAAACAACTGGCCCACCTGGATTGCCAACACACCTTCCCAGTCAGCGTACAGTCATGCCACATGGCACCTTGGGGTGTGGCCATGTCATTATCGTATAGTTGTACAATCGTTACGCGTTTCACCCTTGCAGTGGTGACACATGTCACCTTGAACTATTTGACTTTTACTTTTGACCTGGTTGACTTTAACTTTGACCAGCCATATCTTTTGCATACGAACTCCGTTTGAGGCAATTTTTGTGTCGTTGGAAAGCTATCACCAATTTCTATGCATTGATGGAAGTTTGGAGAGAATTTGGGATGGTATAAGTTTGAGCTTTAATTGATCCTCCTAGACCTCTATGAGAGTTATGGATCCTCTTGGATCTCTGTGAGCATTCCTGGATCCTCCTGGATCAATTTGTCAGGCCAAATGGACTAAATAACTATTCATACAAACCCTCTTTCGTCATGAATATTGTCTCCCATTCCTCTCCATCTCTAATCATGATTTGATAACGACCACTCTTCAAATCAATCTTCAAAATGTATTTTGATCCACTCACACAATCCATCAAATCATCCATCCATGTTAATGGAAATATATACTTAATAGAACAAATTGCTCATATACCAACCGATGCAAGCACGAGCTCTACTATCAAAATCATAGAGAATAATTCACAAACACTTGCACAACAAAGAGAGAATCCATCAAATGAACTTAATTAAAACAAATAAACAAAATTTCACTCCCTCAATGGAAAATCTATCGGGCTTGGCACAAATTTGGGAAATTGAGTTTCCATATTTGTATTCAATCCCACTAACTTGACCACTGAAGAAATAAAATTATCTATGTTTCTTCTGATTAATTTCAATTGATGTATCCTCTCTGCACTGTGTGAGTGTTTGAGAATTATGCTTTTTCATTTTGATGGGTGATCTCATGTCTGTGTCAAAATTATTATTTCTTTGAATAAAATTATG
This sequence comes from Picea sitchensis, assembly GCA_010110895.2. Classification (NCBI taxonomy): domain Eukaryota; kingdom Viridiplantae; phylum Streptophyta; class Pinopsida; order Pinales; family Pinaceae; genus Picea; species Picea sitchensis. The sequence continues at coordinate 8,112 of SNQJ01S0059356.1, forward strand.
ATAGTAGTGTACAAGTTTTTTCTCCAAGCTAGTGCCATTGAATGTAACTTTATTCGACACTCTTCCACATGCATAATTTGGAAATTCTACTCCTTTGGGAAATTTCTTCAAGGTGTACATATTTCTACGTTTATATTAAATATGTAGTGCATGGATGGATGATAATATCTTTTTGTATTAATGACAACTATGGACACCATACTCTATTAAATCATTTACATCAAAAGGAAAATTAATATTCATAAGTAGGCTATCAAAATTTTCCTATGTGTCCTTGTGTTTTCATTCATGTATTATGGGGGTAACAGGGATGCATTGTCAAGCTTGGACTATAAAACTCAATCGAGTGGATTTTACTAAATTGTTAAGATAACGGCTAAAAGTGTATTGTTGTTTCATTAAATTTCACTAAGATGACTTTGAATGGGGACACTGATAGCAGACTATCCATCTCATGTACTCCCCTATATTTCCCATAATTTTGAATGGAAGGCATATCAATCATCAGCTATGGAATCGATTGGCAACCTCAAATGATGCAATGAGAATTGAATCCAATACCTCTGTGGACTTGGCACAAGAACATAGACCAATTGAGTTAACCTTTGGGAATCATTATTTTTTTTGAAGAAATGATTCCCCCATCCTCCCGCATGTAAGAGAAGAATGAGGATGTAGGTACCTTGTGAAAACCATTTCACAGATTCCCCCCTCTTACATAGGTTTTTGAATGGAGGGTGTTATTAACTACCAACCACAATAGCAACTGGTTAGCCCAAAATACTTATTGGGAATGGATCCCTTAGTTCCCTGGGCATTACACCTCAATGGAAAAGATCAAACCAGCCAAGCTATCCCTTGGGAACTCTCACACACACACTCTACACGATATCCCTATGACATGCATTGATTGTTATGTGAAGTCCATAGAGGTCTTGAGATCCATTCATGTTTGGTCCTCTCGGGTTGCTAGTGGCCTTTGCCACTAGCGTTTGATCTGTCATCCATATAGAAATTTGGGAGATGATGGGAGGGGCTCTCCATGAATCTGTATCTTCAAAAAAATGTATATACTACATGAGCTTGAAACTGCGTATGTTTGTTAATGGACAATATTTTTCCCAAATACAAAAGTCTTGACAAAATATTAAAAAACATCAATATTTTTTTTGAAGTTAAAATTTTAGGGGTGTTTTTACCACTGTAAAATAATTCATGATATAATACACATAATCAGTTTTATTAATTTTTAATATATTATAAACATTCTTAATTCTTTGGATATGTGACCCTTTTTACAACAATTTTGGTATAATTGTGTACAATTCAAGTATCTCAAATAGTTGGTTTGAGTTGATAAGTGTGTAAGTGTGCGTGTGTGTGGAAGCTCATAATAGGGTATGAAATAAAACATGAAGGAAAAATTTCCTTAAGCGTGTATCCTCAAAATAATCAGTATTCCTTCACTTAATCCTTTAAATCCACATGTGGCTATGTGGTATCATATTTGACAAATTTAGATTATGCCAATTTGAGAGGGTGGACATTCAGGATTACCACCTTCTAAAATATGTTCTGGACCTTGTTAGATTTACATCGAATTTTGTGTCATGAACTCCCAACTCATTTTTCGGTCCCTAAACAATATTTTATAGGGATGATCACATACCAGGCATAAATCCTTTGGATTTGCATGGTACGGACCTCCTATCCTACATAGATCATTGAGATCCATATGATAGTCCGAAGGGTTCCCCAAATTTTATTCATATGCAAAATTGTTGGCCTCTGGAAGTTGACGTACCAACTAGGCTCCCTGGGGCTCATGTTCCTTTCATCACCTCAACTTCCAAAGTTATGGTTTGGCAATTTTAGGGTTTTTCCTCTTGGGGGTTTTTGGAAACTATTATATAATATCATTTCAACCTCTTGTTATTGGATGTTTACAAATGAGTGTATCCACCACATCTCTTCTAATAGATAAGCTACTGAAATTTTCTTCCCACAAGTGAATGAAAAAAGTGGGATCTAAGTTACCGATGTTGTGTTAGGGGAGTCCATGGAGATTATAGACACACTTAAAGAATAAACCAACAAAAGAAACTAGAAAAACGCGTCGAGTTACTTACAAAACACCTTGCTCATTAAGGCTTGAAATGTACTAGGAGCATTGCGGAGTCCAAATAGCATAAAGTGAAACTGCCAGTGGCTAGGGGATGAGTCGTGAATGATGTGTCCTATTGGTCCTAGAGCCATATAGGTATGCGGTAATATCCTAAAGAATTAAATCATATGCTTCTCGTCAGTATAAATTACTTCTAGGATTAACCACAACATGGACACCTTTTGTTCTAATGTGGGCATAAAATATGGATGTATCAAGTCGATCCATTCCAATTATTGCAGCAATGGGAATGGAGGGTTCTCCAGTCTCTACTGGTGAAAGGGATATGTCTTGTGCACCGGATTCGCTCTCTGGTTTTTCAAGAATCCTATCTTTTGTTGGCTCGTATTCATAGTCTAATTGGTGTAGGTATTCAACCAACTTTATGGGAATTACATACAAGACCCTTAAACTAGGGTTGATAGCATTTATGAAAGAGGTTTCACAACGAGAGATTAGTGTTTTGTGTGTGTTTTCGGCTAAGAGATTATTTTTGTGGAATTTCATACTTACCCTCTTTGTGGCTTTCTTATCATATGTACAACCTAATTTTAGTAGAACTGGGAAATTTTATCTTCATAACTCCAACATGAATCTCATCTCCTCTAACTGTAGTAATGGATATTTCAAAAGAATTGGGTTCAAACATTTTTACTTCAATCCTACGCTCTAATTTTATATTTTAAATATAGGTTCCCACACTAAATGCATTGAGATTTTGTCCTTAAATACTCCAGGCCTTGGAACTTACCAAGGTATTCTTCAATCGCCAAATCCTTCTGGAGGAAATGAATGAATTGAACATCATAAGGATTATCCCAATTACGATATTTTCCATGTGCCAATGCATGTGCAAGTGTAATAAATGCCTCTACGGTTTTAGCAATCTGTCGACTCTCACTCCAAATATGGGTTACCCCATTCAACTACCTCCTAGTGATACGTGCATTGTACCTTGAATGATATCTTGGCATTTCTTAGTTGTGTCTACACTTCCACTTCCCCACCAAAGGCATACAAGAGAGAAGATATGATTGAACTAATAAAAATATTATCTTGTCCCCCTATTAATATTAGCTCTAACAAAGAATAAGTTGACTGGAATTGTTATAAATGAGACAAATGTAGAATTTAACTCCAATGGTCCCAAAAAAAACTATGAAACAAATAATATGCTACCTTTTCTCTAATGATTCAAATGATGCACTGTAATGATAAATATATTTCAAAAATCCCATGTCCATTCAAGGTACCACAAATCATGTGGTATGGTACATACAACCTTTTTTTTTTTCATTTGTAGTACTTGTATAGTCATGCATACCCAAGAAACAAACAATTATTGTGTGAGACTTTACCAACTTTGTTTTAAAATTATATGTTTTATTTTTTCCAACAAATAAATACAATACATGTATGCAACTTGTCCTCCAACTTTTAAACAATGGAATGAAGATCAATTTTAAAAATTAAATATTTTTGTTGATAATTTATGGATTACCTTATAATTATATAGTAAATATTTTTTAAATGTAAAATTTAAATCCCTCTCCATCTCCATATTATAATAGTTTTTAGATTGGTAAATACTTTTTAAATCCAAAGTTTAAAGTTTAAATTATTTTCCGTCTACATGTTATAATAGTTTCCAGCAATGTGATAACTTTTTTTAAAATTTTGATACATTTATACTTATAATATTGTGAAAAACACTATTTATATGTATAATTTTACCAACACAAAAAATCAAATATATATTAATTTTAACTTTAAGCTTTTAAATAGATAAAAAAATAAACATTATAAATAACACTATCATAAGTGATATGTCCATACACATCAAATTCTCTTTGAACATCACAACATAGCATCCTAATCCATTAACTTGTGTTGCTTTAATTTTATGTACAGTTTTCTTAATGCTCTTTCACAAATGTATGTATGTATGGAACACCCACTTTTTATTAATTCATTTACTGCATTTGACTTCCACTATTTGTATACAGTCATTCTACTCTGCTCTTAAAATACAAGTCTAATAGATTTATTAATCCTTTACCGGTTCATAAAATATAAGTCTAGTTGAACCATTTATTATTTATTTAGGGGATCTTAAAGTCAAGTGTCATTGAGGGTATACAGAATGAATGTTGAGGCTTAATAAAATAGTAGGCAGTCTTAACATCTAGTTGTTCCAACTCCAAATCAAGCAATGCAACTAATGCTAACACAATTCGAATTGAAACAGTCTTTACTATTGGTGAAAAAATCTCATGAAAGTCAATACCTTCTTTCTGAGAATATCCTTTCGCAACCAGCCTTGCCTTGTACCTTTCCACCTTATCATCAACACCCTTCTTCAGTTTGTAGACCAACTTGCAACCTATAGTTTTTTTGTCTCTTGGAAGTTCTACCAGGTCTCATGTAGCATTCTTCTCTAATGCCTTCATTTCATCCTTCATTGCTTCTTTCCATTTATCACTATTAGAACCCTTCACAGCTTCATGATAGCATGAAGTTTCATCATCATTAGTACTTAAAGAAACTGATGAAACAAAATCATCATACCTTCTTGGAGGATTTTTTACCCGCGTAGACCTCCTTAGGGAAGTTTGTGGTTCATCCACAACCTGTTGACTATCATCATCAACCATGTCTTCCTCTGATGCAGGATACTCTTCATGACCATCTTCTAAAACTTGTTCATGTTCACCTTCATTAGTTTCAAATTGAATTTGTTGATACTTTGGTGCTTCTTCCTGTTTCATTTGAACATCTACATTTGATTTGATGAGAGATGATTCATCAAATATTACATCTCTGTTAATGGTGATCTTGTGGGCAGTAGGATCCCACAACCTGTACCCCTTAATACCATCACCATATCCAACAAAGATAAGCCTTTTTTATTTTGTATCTAATTTAGAACGTTGATGTTTCAGAATTAGAGCATAGGCATCATAACCAAAAACTTTAAGATTAGAATAATTCCAAGGGTGACTTGTCCATAACTCTTCAGGAATTTTGCATTATATTGTTGTTGATGGTGATCGATTCACCAGATAACAAGTTGTAGATACAGCTTCTACCCACAATTCCTTCTGCAAGTTGGCGTTACTCAGCATACTCCTTTCTCTCTCTAGAAGAGTCTTGTTCATGCGTTCAGGAACTCCATTTTGCTGAGGAGTATAGGTAGTGGTTTTATGCCTATCGATCCCAAATTACTTTCCATAATTCTCAAACTCCATTGATGTAAATTCACCACCATTATCAGTTCTTAAACATTTAATGGATCTACCAATGCTCTTTTCCACTAAAGCTCTAAACTGCTTAAAAAATGTAAATACATCAGATTTACTCTTCAACATATAGACCCAAATATTCTTAGATAAATCATCTATAAAAGTTACAAAATATGATGATCCTCCATATGAAATAGTAGGGGATGGTCCCCAAACATTAGAATAGATATAATCAAGGATTCCTTTACTAGTGTGTCTTCCGGTTTTAAATATCTGCCTATTTCGTTTTCCATAAATACAGTGCTTGCAGAAATCTAACTTTAAAGACTTTAGACTAGGAAGTAACTAGCGATCAGTTAATACCTTTAATCCTTGTTCGCTCATATGGCCCAACCGTTGATGCCACAGACGAACAGAATCATTGTCGTTCTCAGATATCGATGTCGCATGATCTGATTCAGTCCTCCTTCTAACAAAAATAGGTGACCAACCTTCTTTGCTTTCATAACCAATAGGATTCCTTTGTAGACCTTCATAACTCCATGTTGAACAATTCTCTTGTAACCTCCTGTGTCTAAGACTCCCTAAGAGATTAGGTTCTTCCTAAGCTCAGGTACATGTCTTACATCAGTTAATATTTTAACAGTTCCATCAAACATCTTAATTCGAATGATACTAATTCCCACAACTTTACACGAGATATCATTTCCCATGTAAACTATTCCATCATATATAGACTGATAAGTAATAAACCAATGTCTATGAAGACACATTTGGTTTGAAGCACCAGAATCTAATAACCAATGTTCATCATGACGTGAACCAATATTAATTGATAAAACTTCATCATCCATACCTGAACCAATTGTTGAACCTGTTTCAATTGCATTTGCTTCCTTCGTCTCCTTTGGAGGGTATTCTTTGGAGGCTTGTTGTCTCTTCCAACAATCCTTCTTCAGGTGTCTAGATTTGCCACAAAACCAACACTTAATATTGCTCTTCTTTCCCTTCGACTTTGACTGAGAGAAATCCCTCTGACCGTGTCCTCTTTCTTTAGGTCTTCCTCTGATCACCATCACCTCATATGTAGAGGTTTCTAGATTGGATTTCTTCCTTGTTTCCTTAGACATTAAAGCTCCAACAATGTTATCGAACTCAATACTTTATGTTGAACTGAAACTAATAGAGGTAACAAAGTGATCCCATGACGCGAGCAAAGAACATAATAATGTAATCACCTTATCTTCAGATTCGAATTTCAATCCCATGCTAGTCAACTGGACTAAAAGACTATTAAAAGTATTTAAATGATCAACTATTTTCGTAACTTCCTTCATGCGCAAACTGTACAATTTCCTTTTCAGGAAGATCTTGTTCATCAATTATTTCGTCATGTACATGCTTTCCAACTTTGACCACAAACTAGTTGTTGTCTTCTATGTAACAATGTTGAACAGTACATCATCGGCCAAACACAGGCGTATGGCACTCAGTACTCTCACATCCATCTCATCTGATTCATCATCTGTTATGGTCGCGGGTTGCTTTGATTTTCCCAAAAGCACCTTCACCACGCCTTGTTGCATGAGCAGATCATGCATCTTAACCTTCCAGATCTCGAAATTGTTCTTGCCATTGAATTTCTCAATTTCGAACTTAGCACTCTGCGTCTTTTCCATTAGAGGAAACATTCCAAAAAACACCACTACTTATAATAACCAAGGCCCTTATGTAGAGGAATGATCTTACTCAATGTTGAATAATAATTTAAAAAAAAAGGTTTAATCCAAAAAACCTTTTAATAATATATAATAAAAAGAGTTTAATAAAAAGTCTTTTATTAAAAAAAGCATTCACCCTTTTTTTTAAACTTCACCACTTGAATTTATGCATTATAATATGCATATAATAACTTTTATAGCATCCTCCACTCGTTTGTTTTATACAACAAACTTCATACCCTTTAAAATAAACCGTACCTTTAAATTTTTTAACTCCAAAAAACATACATGAGTGCCCTCATAAAAAATTTAAATCCGTCGCACCTCCCGATGTGAGTGCCCTGCGACATGCTTCAAAGGGTCGTTGCATCTCCCGATGTATCCAGGTTGTGAATATGGTTGTTGTTCGTCGCCCCTCTCAATATTGTTAGGGTGTGGTGATCTCACTTATTTTGAAGAAACAAAATTTAGACTAGTGTGTCGTCGCACCTTCCCAGAGGAGGCCCCTGCGGCGATGTGGCAATCGACGCATCTCGCGTTAATGTTGTTGCTCCTCCAAATTTTGACACTCTCGATGCCCTCTCTTCCAACCAGCTCTGATACCACTTGTTATAATTTGCAAATGCAGAAACACAAATATCATAATTCAAGTGCACAGAATTAAAACACAGAGATTTTACGTGGTTCACCCAAACATTGGGCTACGTTCACCAAGCAAAGGTATTGGTTGTCTTATTATTCAGATCAAGGAGATTACAGTAGGCTCACACTCATCTCACGCTCAGCCTCTATGAGAATACATCAATTTATAGCAATGTACATTAGAAGTTGATTATTGAATGCGCTCATAACTAAATTCTAGCTTGGTATTATTGGTTACAACCAACACTGGATTATAGGATCTGAAATCCTAATACTGGGAATTTGTTGTTTCCGTTTAACAAAATATACAAGGGCCACTTACGCCAAGCAAAAACATCATCAGAGGACTGCAAGAAGTAGCCACGACAATATTTTGTGAAGACAGGATGCGTAGACCCAACCGCCTCCTCCATAGCTATCGTGACTCTCCATTTCAGAAATGGCTCGCGAACAACGACTTCAATACAACTCCACCCAAAAGAAAAGAGGCAGAGATGTGCAACTCCACCGAAAGAAAGAAAAGGGTAAATTTGTGCAAGGATGAGAGTGTTAGATGTGAATTTATAGTTTGTCGATCCTAAATTTTATCTCAAGACAACAGGGGAAAAGGAAAAAACTCCAAAAAAAAAAAAAAAAAAATGGGGACTTACCACCCTAAAACTTGAACCAGATTTGAATGGAAGCCTAGCCCATTAACATTCTACAAGGGTAGTGAAGTTAAAAAAAAATAATATGAAATAAAATGATAAGGTGATTAAAAAATTGTACTGTTAATTATTTCAACTAATTAGTTAATATTGGATTTAGATTTAAGTAAAATTTCATTAATTTATAATTCAAATTTTATGCTTATTCAATTTCCAACATAACACATTAAGGAGAAGAATGTCAAGAAAGAAAATAAAGGGGACTCACCAAAGTACAACTTCAACCAGATTTGAATGGAAAAATGGGGACTCACCAGAGTACAACTTCAACCGGATTTGAATGGAAGCCTAGTGAATTCACATTCTCAATTATTAACAGGTTTAGGTTTTATGGGCGGTGAAGTCCAAAATATTAGAATGGAAAAAACAACATGAGTTATTAATGAAAATAAAATGACCCAGTGATTAAAAATTTGTACGTCTAATTATTTGAATTAATTAGTTAATTTTGCATCTAAATTTTAGTTAAACTTCATTAATTTATAATTCAAATTTTATGTTTATTCAATTTCCAACATAACACATTAAGGAGAAGAAAATAGAGAAATAAAATAATGGGGACTCACAAGAGTACAACTTCAACCAGATTTGAATCGAAAAATGGGGACTCACTAGAGTACAACTTCAACCGGATTTGACTGGAAGCCTAGTGCGTTCACATTCTCAATTTTTAAGAGGGTTTAGGTTTTATGGGCCGTGAAGTCCAAAATGTTAGAATGGAAAAAACAACATGAGTTATTAATGAAAATAAAATGACCCAGTAAATTATTTGAATTAATTAGTTAATGTTGCATCTAAATTTTAGTTAAACTTCATTAATTTATAATTCAATTTTTTTATGTTTATAATTCAATTTCCAATATAGCACATTAGGGGTGAAGACATTTATAATCTAAAATTCAAATTTCCATGTTTATTCAATTTCCACAATAGTACATTACCATGAGACATTTTGTTACACATCAAAATTACTCACTTCGATAGTGTCGCAAGTGTCGTCATTACAAGTGTTACAAATGTCGCATTTTGCTCACAAGTGTCGCAAGTGTCAGGAAAAGCATACTACCATAATGCCTATGTCATACCTATAACAACATTAGAAAGACATTTGAAACACCTCAAACATTTGATTTGGAAGAAGAGGAATGGTTAACTGGGTTTATGAACCTGTTGCCATTTGAAAGAACCACAAAAATTGAGTTTTTAGAGGAGAACACTCCCCTATACCTCTCTCGGGAGTGTTGGTGATCCCCTATAGACTATCAGGGAGCGTTATAACACTTCATCTTCCCTTTTGGAGGAGCGTTGCTACTGTCAGGAGTGTCGGCGCCCCCCTATACATTACTAGGGAATGTTATAACGCTCGGATTGCCCTTTTGGGGCAACGCTACCTATTCTGGGCAACAGTTGGTTTGTTGAGAAGAATGGGGGAAAGATCTCTTCAATATTTGAAGGCAGTTGGATTTGAATCCTTGGTCAAGCCATGATATTAGGGAAGATCCCTAACTGAAGGAGGAAAATTCTCAACTTACCCCAAAGATATCTCAAGTGGTTGGGCCTCTCCAAGTCTATACAAGCAGGCTCTCTTATGGTGAAAAGGGGGAATGATTGGAAGCATGAAACCTATGATTTCATAGGAAACACACAGTGAAGTGGAGGAGAATAATCAGTGAAGTTATTTTCATTCTGATCGTGGGTATTTTGAGCAAGGGTTAGACAAGGAGGACTTGATGAAGCTGTTGCACTTGCATCTACGGTTGTAAGTTTCCTTCGTTGTTGTTCTCATCAATATAATATGCTTGGCCTGTTTCTTTCTAGTTTGTGCTTGATCTCACATGAACTTGTCTCTAAGTAGATAGATCTGTTTTAAGCTAATATCAGGAGGATAGGAAGCTGGTTGTATCTTGTTTGTCTACAGGGCTTATCGAAGAGTTCAAGATTGGAGCTCAACTCGGATCGTGCAGGGACAAACGCCGGTAAAAGCTACTTCTTTTCTCCTTCCTCCTCACACATTAGTTTATCTAGATCTAAAAGGAAGTCAGTGACCATGATAAGCATCTTCTTTCTTAAGAGTTAAGAGTCTAACTCTCAAGAGGCGATCTACCTGTCCGCAGGGAGATTTTCCTTCTACAGAAATTGGCGACTATGTTGGGGACGACTCGAAACTGTTCAGTTTTGGTTTTCCTCATAGACCTTGTCTTGCCCTTTGTTATTCTTAGACATTTTTCACCCCATATGTTTGATTTCATATTCTTATTGACTCCTTACCCCATCACATTCATCTTGATTGCCAAAGTTTGACTGAAATTCTGGGTTTTTGGACAATTTTCTGAGTTTTTGAAGCCTGACGCCCCTGTGCCTATGTTAGCCCAGCACCAGCACTCCCTGGAAGTCTTAGATAGAGATTTATAATGCTCTGGTGTCCCTTACACCAGAGCGCCAGCCTCTCCTTTGCAAAAATACCTTCCAAAATTGCATTTTCTGAGGTCCAGACCCTGTTTTTTCACTTGCTAAGGTTCTTTGTGATTCAATGCTTCTTCCTATTGACCTTTGACATCCTTCCTCCTGAGAAGTAAGCACCTTTTTGTTCATATTTTGTGGCCTTCTTCCTTATTTTTGAGTTTTTTCTGTTATTGAGAGCTTGAAATCAATCCACTACTTTTTCTCTCTTATCCGACTGAGCGGGAACTCTGGTGAAGGGCATCAACAATCTGTGAATCGTCTTATTTGGTTCTTTGAGGTCATTGTTCTTAAAACATCTCTCTTTTGTGTGAATTTTTTTATTTTTCTTTGTTATCTTTTGTTTTATGTTTGCTTCTTGTTTCAATCATAGCAAGAGGGTGTGTGTCATTTGTGCGAAATCTGCTTATACTTGTTTGAATCTCCTTGATCTGAAAGGGTAGTTGGTAGGAGAAGTTTTTTTGCATTGAATTAATCATCATTCGCATACAAACGACAAAGATACATTTTAGTGATTGGTTTTCATATTATAAGGCGTTTTTGAAGATGTTTTAGCATTGTATTGGATTCGATTGAGAACCAATTGATTGAGGACATTTCATATTAGAGTTTGATAGTGAAAACGACTCTTTCTCTTTCCCTTAAATAGGCATTCATTGAAAAGAAACGATTTATTATCATCTTTCATGCATATTTTTGGGAATTGAGTCCTCATCCCATCAGTTTCACTTTCATGCACCCTTTGAGTAAAGAATAGTTGTAAAACGAACACTAATTAAAAATTATCTAGAACATTTTTTGTTTTTAGGATTTTCCACCAACAGTAGACTAGGGTTAGCACTTTGGATTAGGTTGTGCGTACAACTCTCCAAAGTTTTCAAAACAAACATTAGCATCATGAGCTAGGGAGATTCAAATCCAATTGTCGTATTGGTTTTCTGGGATCTCCCTCTCACACAGGGGTTACGCACGAGGTCGCATTCGGGCGATTTACAGATATTATCCCTCCGTGGTTCAATTTTTTGTAGTGGTCGGATCGTATATTGGGAGTCACTTGAAGGTATACCCACGATTATGTGTGGGAGCCTCTCGGGTTGATTTCGGACTTGTTATCCTACCCATACGTTTTGGATCGGACTGTCGATTGTACCTGCCCAGGGACTCACTGGGAATTGGTGTCTTTAGTTGCCATAATCTTTAGGTACTTACACAAGGTGACAGTGAAGGGAAGTCTCACTGTACCTGGAATAGACATTGGTCAAACTCACTCGGGCTCCTTGGAGGGTAAATCCACAATTACTGTGTAGAATCTTGCACCAAGGTGAAAGTCCATTAAGAAGTCTCCATTGTAACTATTCCACCATATCCTAGCCCCTTCTTGACTTGATCACACGACATTGGATTTCATCACCAACTAGTACGATCATCGAGAGAAGTTTTTGTCTGCTTGGTTGATTCCTAGATTTTATTAGCGTATGTTGTTTCTTTTTGTTAGTTGGCCCGAGATTTTCAGTGTGTTCTGTTATTTTCCACAATTGAGCCTGTAGACGATAAAGGTATTCGTCGATCACGTAGGATGCAAGGGATGCCTCCGAAAGACTATCAACCCTTACCTCCTAACCCTCCAGAAGACAACTACCATAGAGAGGTAGAAAATCAATCTGACGCTGGAAGTGTTATTGCTCCTCCGTTAGATAACTCAGAAGGCGCTTTGGTCACGGTTGAAAATCCCACTACATATGTGTCGTTAACTCCTCTCGAACCACTTTTGGTTCATTTATACTCCCTTGGGAACGTCATAGACAAAGATATCCCATGATTACCGGAGAGGATTTTTACCGAAACATATATGGGATCCACAGAACCAATCTTTGGTGATGAGTATAGGACTCTTGTACATCCTAGCACCACAGTAGAAACCAATCCCACACCTACTCGTTATGTATGGAGGACTTCATCGGGACGCAATCTTTATGAACATTTCGAATCCTTTCGACAGTCTTTTCATCCTCATGAACCTCATAGTGAAACAGGACCATCCATTCAAACCATGAATCACCCAGTCGATCAAGTTATTAACCCTACTGTTACTCCAACACAAGTCCATCCTAATGTTGGACTCATCACCTCTACTCACCTCCAAATCACTTCAATCTCTACCCCCGTTTATACAAGCTTTTACTCTACAGCCCCACATGTTCCACACGATCCTGCTGGGACATCTGCTCACCCGAGAACGCAGACTCCTACTAGCCAAACACAACCGGCTAGAGGGAAACCACCATCCAATGAACCTTTTCCTCTTGGAGGACTACCTTTCCATGGAGGGCCTACCCCTCCTGGGGGACAGCCCCTTTTTCATGCTCCTCCTGGAGGGCAACCTCCATTTGTCAGTCATACCCTGGTCGTAAATCCACCGCTGACAGGGGGGCAACCCTCGTTTGCTGGAAACCCTACACAATCCTGGGGAGTATCTTCAAGAGTCACTTTTACTCAACCCCATGTTGGGGGGAATTCATATAATAACCCACTAGGAGGAGTATCCAATCTTGTTCCATCTGAAACATCTTACGGACAATCTTATCTGGGTGGCAACCCAAACACCACCTGGAGTTCTCCGGGACCACAGTCTTATCCTCCTCATGGATCTAATGTATATCTGCCTTCGGGATCTACTCCTTACCATTCTCAAGGGGAAAATGTTTATAATGCTCAAAACCCACTGGGTTATACAAATGTTTCTCATGCACCATCGAATCCTTCTTATCCTGGCCAGCAACAACTGTATGTAGGAGGACCTACTAGTTACAACTATCCACCTAACCCAGTTTATGGTCCTACTAGTGTTCCTATGCCGCACCAGTATCATTCGCAAATTAACCGACAACTACCTTTCCTTGCGACTCTGGATCTCCCAGACTTGTCTCGGTTAACTAATGATCCTATTTTTCATTCACCGGTTTGGCCAGTCATTCCAGCTAAACTTCCTTCTGATATTCCGAAATTTGACGGAAACCCTGGTGAAGATCCAAACAACCATGTGATGACTTTCCATTTGTGTTGTTCATCAAACTCCCTCATGGATTATTCTATACGTTTGCATCTTTTTCAGCGAACACTTACCGGTTCGGCAGCAAAGTGGTATATTGAACTACCACGTGCTTCTTTTCATGATTTCAATTCCCTTGCCATGTCTTTCCTCATGCACTTTCAACTGCCTATTCGCTATGAGACGGGTACTAAACTCTTGACCTCCCTTCGTCAAACTAACTCTGTGCATATCTCTGACCATATTCATGAGTGGAGGCGACGACGAAGGATGATCAAGGTAGTCATTCCTGACATACTATTGGCGGAATGGTTTACTAAATCATTGTTACCCCTGATCGCTCGCGATGTCGCTATGGGTGGTGCGGTCACAGAGGAACAAGCCATCGCTCGGGCTCAGTATTTAGATTTGGTTTATTCCCAATTTGGTACTTTGTATGATTTTCTTTTGAATGTTTCTCAAGCTAATACCGATCCTTCTAATCCATCATCCTCATCTCATGCAGATGGTGTTATCGGTTCCGTCAAAACTCAATATTTTTCCAAATCGACTACACCCTCCTCTAACTCCCCCCAAACTCAGATCTCTGAGGTGAATGCAGGTCAATCTGCCCCTTCGCAACAATCCGGAGGTAAGAAGAAGACAAAGAATAAATCAAAAAATAACAATGAACAAACAAAAAATCAATCTCAACCACCTACTACCGAAAATCAAACACAACGGAAGCTGAAATTCTCGTGTATCATTTGTGGTGACGATCACTACACTCGAGACTATCCACTTCACAATGAAGTGGCCAAAATTTTCCAAGGAAAGTCACAACCCGCTGTGCTTACTCAGCCTTTTCCACAGCAACAATCCATGGTTGCTCAAACCCCCTCTCCTGGGGGCAGTTCTAGCGATCCTCATGATGAGGCCTCATCGAGTGCACATATTTATATGTTTAATGGGATCAATTTGACCACTCACTCTAAGACATACGACACACCAGGTAGCCCTGAAAAAGGAAAAGACACTAACGGTACCTATAATTTACCGGATCCATCATCATCCTCTGTTAGTCTTCCATCGGTTAATCCTCCGTCTGGACCACTCCAGATTGAGAAACCCACGTTCGACTCTATATTACGCCCTCCTAAGAACACTATACATAAATCTACCTTTAATCCTAGCTCACATGACGCCCAGAACTACAACATTGTTGAATATTTGGCTCAAGAACCGTGTGTTATGTCTGTGTTAGAAGTTCTACAACACTTCCCCAGTCAACGTAGAATGCTCTTAGCCGCTCTTGGCATTTTTTATCCTGAGTCATCCAACCATATCATGTTTAACCTGGACAATTATGCATCTCGACTCTCTCACCAACTTGCTTTTCAAGTTTATGTCGTTGTTCATAATCAAAAAATCCACCGAACTATTCTGGATGAGGGAGCCTCAACTTGTGTCATGTCTTTGGCATGTTGGAAAGTTTTAAAATCACCAGCACTCAATAAATCCCCAATGATGCATGCCTTCGATGGGCAAGGTCTTCATCCCCATGGGCTTTTACAGTCCCTGCCCATTCAATTGGGTGGAAAACTGTTACTGTTGATGTCGAGGTGGTCGATGCTCCCCTCGATTAGAACCTGTTACTTGGAAGAAGTTGTTTTTATGCTATGACTGTCGTTGCCTCGTCAGTTTTTCAATGTGTCCAATTTCCTTATCAGGGCAAAATTTTCACTGTTGATCAGTTGGATTTATGCACGATCGATGCTCACACCCCCGCTACCAACAATATTCCTTTCTTAGGAGACCACAAGATCACATAAGAAAGCATTGGTGTTGGCTTACTGAAAGATTCTAGCCTCGTGGGTACCTTCCCTACACCATTTCCACCAACTACACATCATATTGCCACCGTCGATATGATTTCGACCGTGGCTTATCAATCTTTGGAATCATCTGACTCTTGGATTGTACCTTGTCCATTGGAATTTGATTCACTAGGTGACACCGTGCCACTTAGTCTAGCCGAAACTTCATACATTTCTATCCAATCCGCTTCTCCCTCGTCAGATGACCAACATCTATTGGCGCCTGACGTTTCCTCGATGCAATCACGGTTGAGTTCCTTGTCGTCTGCGATTGACTACATTTCCCCAACTTTTCCTTTGGATGACTCTATTCCGGAGATGCTTCGCATTGACAAGTTACCTTGGGATAATAACCGTCACCGACCCTCTTTTCTTCCCCCTCGTGAAGAAATTCGGGCAGATATACAGTCTATCTCCCCTCCTGATGTCGATTTTCTATCGTCTCCCATGCTTTCAACTTCCGATGCTTTGGATCCGGTAGTAGACATGGTGATTTCTTCAGTAGGGTTATTGGAGCCTGATCTCCTTACTCCTATCATGACCCTTGACATGTGTTCCTTCCCAAGTGATTATCTTCCATCCAGCGAAGATCTCTTGGAAGCCATGACCGAGTTTTGTCCATTGACATGGTATCCTTCCAGAGCGTTATCCTCTCGGAATCCATGATCAGGAAGAAACCACGAGCATAGTTTATCTTCTCTATGGAAAGCTCGTTAAAAAATGAAACAGAGGTCCTGAGCATAGTTCTTTTCCTGTGTCAAGCTCGTTAAAAAATGAAACAGTCATCTCTCTTGAACCTTCTTTTCATCCACCCTTCTCCTTTTTCTCATCTACTAGAGAAATTGGTGACGACCTTAAAGTCGGTGAATGAATTGAAGCTTAGAGGGCATGTCTCCAGCCTTTAATGATCTTTCTGGAGTTAATCCACTAGCTTTCAAGATGGGGGCATACCGAGCTTAGTCCTTGTTCTTTCTCGTGCTCGTAAATTCATGAGAATGCATCCGGGTAAACTTTTATCTCTTTTTCGGACCTGTATAGATACACGAAAAAGGAACCCCCTGGAGTCTCCTTTAAGCTCTTTTCAGACTCTCTAAACATGAAAAGATTTCCGAGTGATCTTGCTTCCTTTCCCACTCGTTAAAAGGTTTGAAAGGGTGTCTTTCGAGTGATAATTTATCTATTTTTCAGCCTCGCAAGACTAACATTACGAAAAAGAACAACATTGGAGTCACCTTTAAGTTCTTTTCAGACTCTCTAAAAATGAAAAGATTGTCGAGCGAACTTGTTCTCTTCACGCTCGTTAAAGTATTTGGAGAAAACATCTGTCGAGTGATAGTTTATCACTTTTTCAGTCTCATCAGACTACTTTATGAAAAAGGAACTGAGAGAGTTCTCTTTTAAGTGTTTTTTCAGACTCTATAATCATGAAAAACCTTCGAGTTTTATGTCTTTGGACTCACTAAAATACATCGACAGGCCCATACGGGACCGAACCCTTACTTCTTCCAGTTCGTTAAACAAAGGAAGAGGAAATTACTGAAGGTGAGTTATATCGAGCATGTGTTACCCTCCTCGAGCTCGTTAAATCAAAAAGAGGTACTCATCTATCTGGATGGGGGAAAAGTTTGAAAGAAGAAAGCCAAGCAGTTTTTGAGAACATCACCAAGTAACTCTTATGGTCGTGATTGGACATGACACCTTGTCTTTGCACGCATTTTAATCCATTGAACCTCTGCATTGAGCCAATCCTTTGAGTTTCCTATATTCTTTTGGGTCACCTGACGTAAGTCACAACATCCACTACATCATCAAGTTTTTGTCCATGTCATGTTTTTGTTGTCGTTCCTCAGTGTTCAAGGGAAGTATCTGCCTCGAGAGTCAGCCATCACAAATATCTTGTCTCAATACCCGTGTCAGTCCATGTTCATTTGATCTACCAATTACATCTCTGTGTTTGTTTCGTGTCGTTGATGGGGGATACATCAAGGCCCTCCTTCGACGAGTCTATTCCTGTCGACTTCAATACATTATCCAAGGACTAGACTTAGAAACCAATTAGTACTTTGGGACCTGCATGCCTCAATGGAAGGCCTCCTCACGTTTGATAGTGGGTTTACATCATTGACCTCTGATCGGATGATTCCACAGATGTTCGACTTCAGTTCATCCATTCACATTCGTTAGAATTTACTAGAGTACCTTGGGAATCATTGACATTAATGATGATTTCCCTGGCGCTTGTTAACGATTTACATCATTGACCGGTAATCAAGTGGTTTTTTCCATGTTCGACATCAATACATCTATTCACATGGTTAGATTCATACTACATCGGGATCGATAAGAAAACCCTGGGTTGATTCATCACTCTAATATGTACTTTGTCCAGGTTGCGAAGGAGTTTCTCTTGAACAATGACACATATACTGTCACATAGATCCACTTTGTATTGGTCGTGGCTATGTCTTGCCATCTCGTAAATCCACTGTGTATTCTTCGTGGATACGATCAGTTCAGTTCATAGGAGTATAGATCCACACTGTATCCTCGGTGGCTATACCTTTTATCAATACAATTATGGATCCACAGTGCATTTTATGGCGGCCATATCTTGCAAGTCTTTATCACCCAAGCATAGGTATGCATGTCTTGGGTTTGAAACATGTCATAATATTTGTTGGATGTTTGTGTGCAGATTCTGTCAGGTTCTCTGCGTCTATACCCTTGCTTGAAAGTCTACAAAGCATTTCAATTATCAGTTCTCATCTTCTAACTTCATACTTTGGGGGGCAATCTGTTACACATCAAAATTACTCAATTCGATAGTGTCGCAAATGTCGCATTTTTCTCACAAGTGTCACAAGTGTCAGGAAAATCATACTACCATAATGCCTATGTCGTACCTATAATGACATCAGAAAGACATTTGAAACACCTCAAACATTTGATTTGGAAGAAGAGGAATGGTTAATTGGGTTTATGAACCTCTTGCCATTTGAAAGAACCACAAAAATTGAGTTTTTAGAGGAGAACGCTCCCCTATACCTCTCTCAAGAGTGTTGTCGCTCCCCTATAGACTATCAGGGAGCGTTATAACACTCCATCTACCCTTTTGGAGGAGCGTTGTTACTATCAGGAGTGTTGGCGCCCCCCTATACATTACTAGGGAGCGTTATAATGCTCTGATTGCCCTTTTGGGGGAGCGCTACCTATTATGGGCAACAGTTGGTTTGTTGAGAAGAATGGGGGAAAGATATCTTCAATCTTTGAAGGCAATTGGATTTGAATTCTTGGTCAATCCATGATCTTAGGGAAGATCCCTAACTAAAGGAGGAAAATCCTCAACTTACCCCAAATATATCTCAAGTGGTTAGGCCTCTCCAAGCCCATATAAGAAGGCTTTCTTATGGTGAAAAGGGGGAATGATTGGAAGCATGAAACCTATGATCTCATAGGAAACACACAGTGAAGTGGAGGAGAATAATCAATGAAGTTATTGTCATTCTAATCATGGGTCTTTTGAGCAAGGGTTAGACAAGGAGGACTTGATGAAGTTGTTGCACTCGCATCTACGGTTGTAAGTTTCCTTCTTTGTTGTTTTCATCAATATAATATGATTGGACCGTTTCTTTCTAGTTTGTGCTTGATATCACATGAACTTGTGTCTAAGTAGATAGATCTGTTTTAAGCTAATCTCAGTAGGATAGGAAGCTGGTTGTATCTTGTTTGTCTAAAGGTCTTATCGAAGAGTTCAAGATTGGAGCTCAACTCGGATCGTGCAGGGACAAACACCGGTAAAAGGTACTTATTTTCTCCTTCCTACTCATACATTAGTTTATCTAGATCTAAAAGGAAGTCAGTGACCATCATAAGCATCTTCTGTCTTAAGAGTTAAGAGTCTAACTCTCAATAGGAGATCTACCTGTACGTAGGGAGATTTTCCTTCAACACATTTATAATCCCAAATTTTTTAATTTCCTATTACTATTTTAATAAAGTTTTCGTAACTCGTGATCCAAGGCTCTACGTATATTGGGGTTCCAACACTCCATGACATAATGAGTGCCCTAAAAATAGTAAACAATAACATAAATTATTTGATTTCAAATTTGCACATTTTATTTCTTGAATTAATTAATATTACATATGGAGTCCCGTCAAATTTGGCCAACTTATAAATGAAGGCTCTTTGTTCATTGAAGTTCTAACATGCCACCTAAAATAGGCTCTCTCTGCCATGTAAAATAGGTTCTCTCTTCGTTGGGGTTCTAACACGCCACACAATACTCACCCAAAAGTAGAGGAGAGATGCATGCAAACAATAATGTTAAGGGTGGGGGGGTCCATGTGAATTTATAGTTTGAGTGGAGTTATTTTTATTTTAAACAAGTGTCATGGGAGAGAAAAAAAGAAAGGGGGTGGCCAATATTTAAATTTTATTGAAAATGTCACTCACATTATAAAATATTGGCAAGGTTTTATCGGAAAATTAATAGAACTAAAAACAAGGCACTAATTACTATTGATGAGTATTGTACGCTTGATTATTTCCATTATTTTGTGTCAACTAATTAATATTGTCTCTATACAATTTAATCAAGATTTATTGATTTATAAGGGAGATTTATATGCATGTATGGCCTCCAACATCCCATTCTAAAATGGTATGTCTATATGCATGTCGCAATTACTTCATTAGAGAATTGTACCCTTAACTGTTGAACTAGTTGAATTAATAAGGTTGCATAAATAATCTTGTCAAACTTTGTCAACTTATAATCCATAGAAAAATCTAGGGCTCTAAGTTTGTTGACATTCAAACATGCCACCCCAAGATGAGGACCACATAAAAATGAATGGAACGAGAGGTTAACATACATAAAAAAATTACATGAATTGTGTGACTAGAAAATGGAACTGATAATTACTTTAATTAATTTATGTTGCATATAAACTAGAGTCAAACTTTCTCAGCTTATAATATATGGCTATATGTGTGTTGGGCTTGCACGCCATGCCAAAATAAGGACCCTGAAAAAATGAACACAATAGCAAATTAGCATAAATTATAAATAACATACATTCTGGGAATTTGAATTAAGTAATGGTGCATATCTAGAACCGTGTCAAACTTGGCAAAATCATAAACCATTGGTTTATGATCCGAAAATGACAGGCCTATGCCCCACCCATCTTTCCAACATGGGTCTTTCTATGTGGAATCAAAGTACCATGTCTGGGCCATTCACTATCAAGTTGAGATCAAGCTTCTCAAGAGGAATTCATTAACATAAATGAATGGATCTCTTTAGATTTTATTTCTAGAAATGGTTTACTTGTGTTCTTTTGAATGCCAAGCTCAATGCCAAACTATGAAACAAATCCATTCCACTCAACATATGCCAAAATAAAATAACACGCCATCGCCATGCACAATATCCTGACCAACCCCCAAGACATCATTAATGACACTTCTTTCTTCGGCGTTTTTTTCTCAACAAAGCCACAACTAAACGTACATGTGCTCTCTAAAACTACACTTTTTTAAAGAGAACGAATGGCCAGCAATACATATGTGACTCAAATAAAGGAAAATTGCAATATCAATATCAATCCATGATCCAATCAAGTTCATTATAGTGATGTAACAGATCAATTGGGTAAAGCAATGCAAGGTTATTTCTATGAATCAACAATCAAGTGAATTACATGTGTTGGGAAATGTGTATGGTTTCCTAGTGACCCAACAAATGGTTAATGTCCAAACCCAGTGCTACTTTACATTTATATTAAATGGAATACACCCAGGAATGTCCCAAACCAAAACAGTTAACCAGTAAACTCAATCACTCAATCACTTAAACAACATAGAAAAGAAAGATTAACCTGGAGAAAACCCAAAGGAAAAAATCCAGCATCGAATAGCTATGCTCAGTCTTTATCTCTCGATAATTGGAGAGTTTAGAATGGTGTTGGCCTCTCTAAAACATAATGGATTATATTCATAATAATTTACACCGCATTCCCTCTCTTGTCT
Source organism: Picea sitchensis (assembly GCA_010110895.2). NCBI lineage: Eukaryota > Viridiplantae > Streptophyta > Pinopsida > Pinales > Pinaceae > Picea > Picea sitchensis. The sequence goes on from SNQJ01S0059356.1 coordinate 29,990, forward strand.
ACCAAAGAACCTCTTTGTGATCGTTGTCATTGGGTTCATGGGTAGCGTCCACTTTGCTTAGAGTAGTTGGAAGGCCAGGCATCCCCATCTCTTCAAATCCACATTGACATCGATCTTCCCCTTCCTTTTGTCTTTTTGTGGAAGTGGTACAATCATAGTCCCTTATATTTGTCTTTCCTTTCTAAATTTTTCTATCCTTACGTTGGAAGCATGACACTTTGGAGGTGAGTGGTAGTCAGTTGATCTAGAGTGTGGCCCTTCACACTTTCAACCACATCCCCCTACCTCATCATCAACTTTTGCAGCCACAAGATTCCTTTCCATAGCCAAAACTTTTGATTATAACATGTGCCTTGCATTGATCTAGGTCGTTGACCACTCGATGTTTATTGTGGATCTCTTTCGGGTCACTTTATGTCAACGAGGGTTCAAACCTCACATGCGAAGATGAGGACCCTAGAAAAATAAATTGAATGAGAGACTAACATAAACAAAAAATAAAAAATAATATGAATTACGTGATTGGAAAATTGCAGTGATAATTATTTGAATGTATTGTCATTTCATATAGAATCTCATCAAACTTGTCTAACTTATAAATGTGGGCTCTTAGGGTTCAAACGCACTATTCCAAATGACTTATGCAATTAAAATGTTGTAGTGATAATTATTTGAATTAATTAATTATGCATATAGAATCACGCCAAACTCGGCCAACTTATAACATAGTGCGGAGAACTTGTAATACAGTTCTTATAATATAGGACCATAGAAAAATAAATTGAATGAGAAGTTAAAATTAATTAAAAATAATATAAATTGTATGATTACGAAAATGTAGTGATAATTATTTGAAGTAATTATTGACACATATAAAACCCTTTAAAACATTTCCAACCTATAATCCATGGATCTATGTGTATCGGGGTTCATGCCACGCAAAAATAAGGAGAAATATCTAATCCATCTCGCAACTCTAGATTTTATGCATTATCCTAAATCTTTCTCAAAATTTTACACGTTCCAATCTTTGCATACTTTAACATGTTATAGATGTCCCTTTGGAATCCATCCCTCTTCAAGTGTGCCATTACTAAACCCCATTTCCAAAACACCTTATATACATGCTTCTCATATGTCGTCTATTTATATTTTTGATTTCTCTTCTCCAACTGTCATGTGACCTACGTATATACATCTTCCAGAAAATATTTCAAATCTTATGCATCCACACTTCTCGTACGCTCCACTAGTACTTGTAGCAATTTTGTTACCCCCTTACCCGATCTGTGATACACAAATTGGAATGGGTTTTTCCCTATATCCCTATTTTCTAACATATTATATGCAAACTCAACATCTGCTAGGAAAGTGTCCATGATTTTCTCCAACCAAGAATCTTAACATATTAACAAGGTGTATGTTCACTACCTCATTCTGTCCTTTTCTCTTAGGATGATACGCATAACTGAAGTGAAATATTGTCCCCAATTTCCTCCACAATTCATTCCAAAAATGACCCAAAGTTCATCTATCTCTATCAAATATAATGGTCCTAGGTCATTGATGCAGTATAACAATATCCTCAAGGAATAATACAATGTTGCATGTTGCATCACTAGCCTTCTTACATGGAATGAAATGCACCATATTTTAAATCCATGTATGCTACCATTAAAATGGAATCATTACCTCTCTGTGCTCTAGGAAATACAAGAAAACTATCCTACGAATATCTTCCAACGATCTATTAAGTATTGGAAATGATGTATACAAACGTGTGTCCTAACTTTGGTGGTTTTCAAGCTAAAAGACTCTGCAACTCCGTACCCACCTCTTCACATCTCTAGTTACACCCGGACAATACTATATCTCCATTGCCATTTATTTGGTCTTATCCATACCAAAGTGTCCATGTAAGACACCTCTATGCAACTCTCTAATGAGATTCTCTCACATTGATCCTTTCGGAATACACAACTTATGATTCTTGGAAAAAAATGCCTTCTAAACAAGAAAATAAATGTATGGTATCATGTGTGTCTATCAAATTTTGTTCACAATCTCTCCATTGAGTTGCAAAACCTTCATCTTCCTCATACAATGCTTTAGGGAAATCAAGGCCAAGAACTTGTACTGGCATGGTGCTCAATAAAGAAACTATCCCACTCAATTCATAAACCATCTTATTTGATTTTATACACCTTTGATTCGACACAACAAAACAACTTTGTAGAATTAAAACCATTTTCATGTATTTGAGTTAACTTACCCCAACTATATATACAATGCAACGCCTTATGGTCAGTGTATAAGACAAAATACTTTGCAAGAAATAAGGAGTGTCTCCAATTCTTCAAAGATTGAATAAAATCATAGAATTCTCAATCCTACACAAAATACTTTTTCTTAGAATCATTTAAGTTTTCACTAAAGAAAGAAGTAGGTTTACCTTCCTGGCTCAAAAATACTCCAATGGTTGTTCCAATCCCATCACAATCAACCCGAAATACTATAGTTAAGTCTCGCGATGCCCACATTGGTTTCTCTATAACATTCGCTTTCAAAAATTCAAAACTTCTTTGTGTATTTCAGTCTGCTTAAAATAACACTCCTTGCACTCATTTGAAGGTGCATAAATATCGTTGAAATTTCCTCACAAACTTTCTATAAAATCTTGCAAATCCATGAGAACTTATTACCTCAAAGGTAATTCTTAATGTAATCCAATCAACAATATCTCTAACATTCTCTGGGTACATATTCATCCTTCCTTGAGATATTACAAACCCGAAGTAAAATAACTCATCTTTCATACATAATTATTTCTTCGGATTAATTCGCAACTTTCCTTCTTGAGAAACTCCAAAACTTGATACAAATGCATCATATGTTCCTCCTTTGTCATGCTAAAAATCAAGATATAATATAGATAAACAACAGCAAATTATCCTGGAAAATTTTACCATTCCTCATTCATCAAACACATGAAATGACGAGGACCATTTGTGATCTGAAAATCCTTAGACACCACTTATCCCTTTAAATTTTACATACAACATCTAACTTGATTCAAAATAATTTGTTTATCGTATTGAGGTGATTTGATGAAAAATGATGGTGTGCTTCTTATCCTTAAACTCATAAAATGATGATTAATTTGCAGATTTATGAGATGTCACAGCAGAAAATAAAAGAACTCAAATTATATATATTGATGACATACATGAATTCATCTTCAAGTCCTCTTCAGATAGTAAGGTTGTTATTCATCATATCAAAATACCAAATTACAATATAACATGGGCTTACAAAAATCCAATTTAATGGACTCTCCTTAATTTTGTTGCTCAAACTCAGAAAAGGAGATCACCATTAGAATCCTTGTGAAATTTTGAGAAAATTGAGTATAAAGTCAACCAAATTACGAACTGGCTCATTTTCACCCTCTTTACATGCCAAAGGATGCACTATGGCGCTCATCAATGGTAATCTGGACTAAGACTTTTACAAATTGCCTCAATTCACAAAATAGACCTCAAATTCATACTCCTTGTAAAAATTCGTGAAAAATGAGTATAAAGTTGCCTAGGTGCAATTATTATACCTCATGGAATGCATATCGAGGCACACCATACTTGGCCTTTTCTCAGCATGAAAAACTATGCATCTGTATAGTACCTCCTCCTCGGGATCTATTCCATATTGATATTTGTACCCTCGATTTGTGTGCAGAGATGGGAATTTTTTCCCATTAAATAGGGCACGGGATTAACTCCCCATCCGGATTATGTGGTCGGCATTTAACTATTGGTTAGTCATGATTTGTAACTAACATGCACCTTTGGTGCATTGGTAAAGTATGTTGGTATATATATAGCAAGTCGGGGATTCGAGCCCCATTGAAAGTTGGTTTTCACGTTGTATATTCGATGGTTGGTGTAATATATGGCATGTACTTTTAATGCCCGACAACTTTGGTATATGTGGATATATACATATACGCGTCGGGCCCACGCAAATATTGGACACGGTTACATTGGATTCTAACAAGACCACGGGTCGATGGCTTAGGCCCTCGACCCTTTTTTCCACCACTTGAACCTTTAACAAAGGTTAAATAAAAACTACACCACATATATGTTAAGACTCATGTGATGCCACAATGGTAAAGGCCTTGGGTAAGGTCTTGGGAGGTCACAAATTAGATCCTTTGGACTCCCATATAATTTTACATAACCTTAACCATTAGTCGGAAATGGGAGGCTTCCACGTGGCAACCTCTCAATGTCTTATCTTTTCCACATGTCGACAAACAACTGGTCCACCTGGATTGCCAACACACTTGCCCAGTCAGCATATAGTCATGCCACATGGCACCTTGGGGTGTGGCCATGTCATTATCGTATAGTTGTATAGGCATGCCACGTGTCACCCTTGCAGTGGTGACACATGTCACCTTGAACCCTTTGACTTTTACTTTTGACCTAGTTGTCTTGAACTTTGACCAACCATATCTTTTGCATACGAACTCTGTTTGAGGCGATTTTTGTGTCGTTGGAAAGCTATCACCAAGTTATATGTATTGATGGAATTTTGGAGAGAATTTGGAATGGTATAAAATTTAACTTTAATTGATCCTCCTGGACCTCTATGAGCGTTCTGGGTCCTCCTGGACCTTTGTGAGTATTCTTGGATCCTCCTGGATCAATTTGTCAGGCCAAATGGACTAAAAAACCATTCATACAAACCCTCTTTTGTCATGAATATTTTCTCCCATTCCTCTCCATCTCTAATTATGATTTGACAACGACCACTCTTCAAATCAATCTTCAAAATGTATTTTGATCCACTCACACAATCCATCAAATAATCCATCCATGTTAATAATGGAAATATATACTTAATAGAACAACTTGCTCAGATACCAATCGATGCAAGCACGGGCTCTACTATCAAAATAATAGAGAATAATTTCACAAACACTCGCACAACAAAGATAGAATCCATCAAATGAACTTAATTAAAACAAATAAACATAATTTCACTCCCTCAATGGAAAAGCTATCGGTCTTGGCACAAATTTGGGAAATTGAGTTTCCATATTTGTATTCAATCCCACTAACTTAACCATTGAAGGAATAAAATTATCTATGTTTCTTTTGATTAAGTTCAATTGATGTATCCTCTCTACATTGTGTGAGTGTTTGAGAATTATGTTGTTTCATTTAGATGGGGGATCTCATGCATGTGTCAAAATTATTACTTCTTTGAAAAAAAAATCGATAGTAGTGTACAAGTGTTTTCTCCAAGCTAGTGCCATTGAATGTAACTCTATTCGACACTCTTCCACATGCATAATTTGGAAACACTACTCCTTTGGGAAATTTCTTCAAGGTGTACATATTTCTACGTTTATATTAAATACATAGTGCATGGATGGATGATAATATCTTTCTTTATTAACGACAACTATGGACACCATACTCTATTAAATAATTTACATCAAAAGGAAAATTAATATTCATAAGTAGGCTATCAAAATTTTCCTATGTATCCTTGTGTTTGCATTCATGTATTATCAGGGTAACGGGGACACATTGTCAAGCTTGGACTATAAAACTCAATCGAATGGATTTTACTAAATTGCTAAGATAACGGCTAAAAGTGTATCATTGTTTCATTAAATTTCACTATGATGACTTTGAATGGGTACACTGGTAGCAGAATATCCATCTTGTGTACTCCCTCATACTTCCCATAATTTTGAATGGAAGGCATATCAATCGTCAACCATGAAAACGATTGGCAACCCCAAATGATGCAATGAGAATTGAATCTAATACCTCTGTGGACTTGGCACAAGAACATAGACCAATCAAGTTAACCTTTGGGGATCATTATTTTTTTGAAGAAATGATTCCCCCATCCTCCCACATGTAAGAGAAGAATGAGGATGCAGGTACCTTGTGAGAACCATTTCACATATTCCCCCCCTCTTGCGTACATTTTTTAATGGAAGTTGTTATTAAATACCAACCACAGTAGCAACTGGTCAGCCCAAAATACTTAGTGGGAATGGATCCCTTGGTTCCCTGGGCATTACACCTCAATGGAAAAGATCGAACCAGCCAAGATATCCCTTGGGGACACACACACACACACACACACACACACACACACACACACACACACATTTTACACAATATCCCCATCAGATGGATTGATTTTTATGTGAATTCCATAGAGGTCCTGGGATCCATTCATGTCTGGTCCTTTCAAGTTACCAGTGGCCTCTGCCACTAGCGGTTGATCTGCCATCCATCTAGAAATTCAGGAGATGATGTGAGGGGCTCTCCATGAATCTGTATCTTCAACAAAAATGTATATAATACATGAGGTTGAAACTGGGTCTGTTTTTTAATGGACAATATTTTTCCCAAATACAAAAGTTTTGACAAAATATAAAAAAACATCAATATATTTTTTGAAATTAAAATTTGAGGGGTGTTTTTACCAATGTAAAATAATTCATGATATAATAGACGTAATCAGTTTTATTAATTTTTAATCTATTATAAACGTTCTTAATTCTTTGTATATGTGACCCTTTTTACAACAATTTTGGTATAATTGTGTACAAATCAAGTATCTCCAATAGTTGTTTTGAGTTGATAAGTGTGTGTGTGTGTGTGTGTGTGTGTGTGTGGAAGCTCACAATAGAGCATGAAATAAAACATGAAGGAAAATTTTCCTAAAGCGTGTATCTTCAAAATAATCAATATGCCTTCACTTAATCCTTTAAATCCACAGGTGGTCATGTGGTATCCTATTTGAAAATTTTCGATTATGCCAATTTGTGAGGGTGGACATTCAAGTTACCACCTTCTAAAATATTTCCTGGGCCTTGTTAGATTTACAACGAATTTGGATTCTTGAACTCCCAACTCATTTTTCGGTCCCTAAACAATATTTTCTAGGGATGATCGCATACTAGGCATAAATCCTTTGGATTTGCATGGTACGGACCTCCCATCCTACATAGATCATTGAGATCCTTCTGATATTCCGAAGGGTTCCCAAAATGTTATTTGTATGCAAAATTGTTGGCCTTCGGAAGTTGACGAACCAACTAGGCTCCCTAGGGCTCATGTTCCTTTCATCACCTCAGCTCCCAAGGTTATGGTTTGGCGATTTTAGGGTTTTTCCTCTTGGGGGTTTTTTGAAACTATGATAATGCCATATCAACCTCTTGTTATTAGATGTTTACAAATGAGTGTATCCACCACATCTCTTCTAATAGATAAGCTACTGAAAGTTTCATCCCACAAGTGAATGAAAAAAGTGGGATCTAAGTTTCTGATGTTGTGGTAAGGGAGTCCATGGAGATTATAGACACACTTAAAGAATAAACCAATGAAAGAAACTATGAAAACTCATGGATTTACTTACAAAACACCTTGCTCATTAAGGCTTGAAATGTACTAGGAGCATTGCAGAGTCCAAATGGCATAAAGTGAAACTGTCAGTGGTCAGGGGATGAGTCTTGAATGATGTGTCCTACTGGTCCTAGAGCCATATAGGTATGCGATAATATCCAAAAGAATTAAATCATATGATTCTCGTCAGTATAACGTACTTCCAGGATTAACCACAACATGGACACTTTTTGTTCTAATGTAGGCATAAAACCTAGACGTATCAAGTCGATCCATTCCAAATATTACAGCAATGGGAATGGAGGGTTCTCCAGTCTCTACTAGTGAAAGGGATATGTATTTTGCACCGGATTCGCTCTCTGGATTTTCAAGAATATTATCTTTTGTTGGCTCGTATTCATAGTCAAATTGGTGTAGGTATTCAAACAACTTTATGGGAATTACATACAAGACCCTTAAACTAGGATTGATAGCATTTATGAAAGAGGCTTCACAACGATAGATTAGAGTTTTGTGTTTGTTTTCGGCTAAGAGATTCTTTTTGTGGCATTCCATACTTACCCTCTTTTGTGGCTTTCTTATCATATGTACAATTTAATTTTAGTAGAACCGAGAAATTTTCTCTTCATAACTCCAACATGAATCTGATCTCCTCTAATTGTAGTAATGGATATTTCAAAAGAATCGGGTTAAAAAAAATTTACTTCAATCCTACGCTCTAATTTCATATTTTAAATATAGTTTCCCACACTAAATGCGTTGAGAGTTTGTCCTTAAATACTCCATGCCTTGGAACCTACCAAGGTATTCTTCAATCGCCAAATCCTTCTGGAGGAAATGCATGATATGGACATCATATGGATTATCCCAATTGCGATATTTTCTATGCGCCAATGCATGTGGAAGTGTAATAAATCCCTCTACGGTTTTAGAAATATGTCGACTCTCACTCCAAATATGATCTACCCCATAGAAATGATGTACTTTCACATTCAACTACCTCCTAGTGATACATGCATTGTACCTTGAATGATATCTTGGCATTTTTTAGTTGTGTCTACACTTCCACTTCCTCACCAAAGGCATACAGGAGAGAACATATGATTGAACTAATAAAAATATTATCTTGTCCCCCTATTAGTATTATCTCTAAAAAATAATAAGTTGACTCTCGCATAGTATTATCTCTAACAAATAATAAGTTGACTCTGGCATTGTTATAAATGAGACAAATGTAGAATTTAACCCCAATGGTCCCAAGAAAAATATGAAAGAGATAATATGCTACCTTTGCACTAATGATTCAAATGATGCAGTGTAATGATAGATAATATGCTACCTTTGCTCTAATGATTCAAATGATGCAGTGTAATGATATATATATTTCAAAAATCCCATGCCCATTCAAGGCACCACAAAGCATGTGGTATGGTACATACAACCCTCTCTTTTTTTCATTTGCAATACTTGTATAGTCATGCATACCCAAGAAACAAAAAATTATTTTGTGAGACTTTACCAACTTCGTTTTAAAATTATCTGTTTTATTTTTTCCTTCAAATAAATACAATACATGTATGCAACTTGTCCTCCAACTTTTCAACAATGGAATGAAGATCAATTTTAAAAATTAAATATTGTTGTTGATAATTTATGGATTACCTTATAATTAAGTAGTAAATATTTTTTTAATGTAAATTTAAATCCCTCTCCATCTCCATATTATAATAGTTTTTAAATTGGCAAATACATTTTAAATCCAAAGTTTAAAGTTTAAATTATTTTCCTTCTGCATGTTATAATAGTTTCCAGAGTGTGATAACTTTTTTTAAAATTTTAATACATTTATACCAAGATTAGTATTTAACTCACCCTCCACTTGTATTTGTATTTATAATATTGTGAAAAACATTATTTATATGTATAATTTTAACAACACAAAAAACCAAACATATATTAATTTTAACTCTAAGCTTTTAAATAGATAAAAAAAAAATAAACATTATAAATAACACTACCATAGGTGATATTGTTGGAATAATGTAGAAATTAGTATCTACGTAACTAAGTGGTTGTGAGTTGTTGTGTGCCTGTCCAATTTAGGGTTTGCTGGTGGTTTCAGATCCACATTTGTAGGAGGTCAGTTCAAGGTTATTTGTGCTATATAAATGTAATGATTGGCTTCAATAATCAATGAAGGTGAGCTCTGCTCACGTATTCAGTTATGCCTCTGTTAATTAATTTGGTATTAGAGCGAGAGAAGGAGCGTTGCTCGGATCGCTGGGTGAAGTGACTGGAACACCTGCATGGCGTGGAGCACCTGCTGTCGACGGCTCATTCTAGAGAGATTGCATCCCTGATTGTTTCCCAGGTTCGATCCCTACTTGTTGTTGGCTAACAGAGGTTGATCGCGTAGAGGGAAGAGAGTCCGCGTTGGAGGAGAGAGTCTGCACCAGACATAAACGCGTAGGGATTTAGAAGCCTGTGTGGAGAATCTGTATACCAAGAGCGTAGATCTGGATTGTCGCACTGAATATTGTGTTGCGGGATCATTGTGCTGCAAAGGAAGAGAAGTTGTGCACCTAGATCGTTGAACTAAGACATATCATTGCCGACGGTTGTTCGAGCTCGGATTTTTGGTTTTCGTTGCAGCTGGTGGCAAACTACAGGATAGAAATACTACGTCTCCTACTTTCAACGGTTGTTTTTTCCTCGTGCAACATGTCTGTTGATGAGTGCGGAAAAACATCACTTAGAAGAAATAGTGCAAGGTGGTGGAGAATGAAATAGTGTGGTTATACAGATCCCCTTTCGCAATAGCAGTGCGGGAAGACCTGAAATCTCGGTCGGATACTTCTATATCAGAGCAGGCTGCAACTTTTAAATGTCGGGAATTTCAGACTTCTCGCTAAATTTTATCCATCGCATAAGCAAATCGTGAAGCGTGGAGGATCGTTGATACTTAGATCGCACCTGCATAGAGAAGTTCAGATCACTGCATCAGTCGATTGATATTTGACTCGAGTTGTGTTGTGGGATCATCCAAGGAAGCTACTGCATTATTGTTGGCAGGAGAAGGCTTGGTGGTGGCAACGAAAGGTAATTTCTGAGTTGTTTTTTAAAGAATTTAAAATGGCAAATTCTTTAATTGATTCATACATAAATGAATCAAATAAATTAGATGGATCTAATTATGTAAATTGAAAATTTAAGATGCAAACAGTGTTGGAAGCATCCGGGGTTTGGGCTATTGTCTCGGGAGATGAGGCAAAGCCTGCTACTGTTGCCCAAGATTGGGAGAAGAGAGAAAACAAAGCCAAAGTTTTCCTCAGAATGTCTGTAAAAGACAACATGATTCCGCATATAAGAGATTGCAAAACATCTAAGGAGACATGGGACATCTTGAAAGGTTTGTACCAAACTGCTAATACAAACCGAGTTTTGTTTTTAAAAATCAAATTGCTCTCAATCAAAATGGAGGAAAATGAAAATGTTACTAATTTCATTTCAAGAATCAAAGATTTAAAAGATAAATTGGGTATTGCAGCCCGAGAGAATGCTCTGACATTTGAAGAACTTGCAGGTATTATTCTACAAGAGGAGGAACGTAGAAGCCATCTCACCGGAAAGCCTCCACATTCAGATTCAGCATTGATGGCAAAGGGTAAAGGAAAGCCTTGGGAACGCAACAAAGGAAAGCCTTGGGAACACAACAAAGAAGGCAAACCTCAATATGCAAAAGAACATAAAGGTATGACATCTCCTCGGTCTCATACAAATCAGAGAAAGAGTGATTCATGTTATAATTGTGGAAAAGTTGGACATCATGCTAAGGATTGTTGGTATAAGCATAAACATGAGAACAAATATAGAAATTCGAGGCAGAATAGTAATTTTGCTAAAAGGGGTGATAATGGTAATGATGAATTCCACAAATTATTCATATCATATGCCGCTTTGTCAGCTAAGAGAGATGATGTGCATGCATGGTATGTAGATTCTGGTACATTGATCCACATGTCTTGTAATAGAAACTGGTTTGATAATTATTCTGAGACTAATGATGGTGCTAACATTTACCTTGGTGATGAACGGTCACATCAAATCAAAGGTTATGGGGATATCTCTGTTACATTACCAAATGGTAGGTTAAACAAATACAAAATGTAATGCATGTACCTGGTATAAAGAAAAATTTAATTTATGTTTCCACCATAACAGATCAAGACATGAAGGTATATTTTGTAAAATCACATTGTCTTGTGAAGGATGTAAAAGACCATTATAAAGTAGTTGCTACAGGAGTCAGAGTTGGAGGGATATACAAGCTCGATGTGACGATGAAAGGACATCAAGCCTTGGCTTCAACAATGATGCCAACAGAGGTATTGTGGCATCAAAGGTATGGACATCTAAACTATAATGATTTGTTGCTTCTTCAGAAACAAGGCATGGTGGAAGGACTTCCACTATTAAAGAATCAACATAGTGCATGTGATGGGTGTGCTTTGGGAAAGAAACACAAAGAAGAGTTTCCTTCTCACATCGATAGAAGAAAAAGGGATATACTTGAACTTGTGCACACAGATGTCTGTGGTCCCATGCAGACAAGGTCTATTGGAGGAGCATATTTTTTCCTTATTTTCATTGATGATTGCACTAAATACACATGGGTGTATTTCATGAGAAAGAAAAGTGATGTTTTTTAATACTTTAAGGAGTTTAAAATTTTGGTTGAAAAGCAAACTGGCAGGTACATCAAAATTCTCAGATCAGATGAAGGGGGGGAGTACAGATCTGGGGCTTTCGTCAAATACTGCAAATAAAATGGAATTCTACAACAGTTCATGGTACCGCACACTCCTCAACAAAATGGAGTGGCAGAAAGGAAAAATAGAACCTTGCTTGAATGTGCACGAAGTATGCTTCAAGGTAAAAATCTCACTAATGGTTTTTGGGATGAAGCTATTAGAACTGTTGTTTATCTGAAAAATAGAAGTCCTACTAAAAGCTTAGATCATAAAAATCCATTTGAAGCTTTTTATGGTTATAATCCTATTGTGAATCATCTGAGAATATTTGGAAGTAAAGCTTTTGCTCACATTCCCAAAGAGTATAGGAGAAATCTTGATGCAAAATCCATCAAGTGTATTTTTCTTGGTTACTATGATGAGCATAAAGCATATAAGATGTTTGATCCTAACATGCATAAAGTCTTTCCAAGCAGAGATGTATTATTTCATGAAGATACAGGTCAT